>JACMZG010000032.1:853256-880346 GCA_018340805.1 Microvelia longipes | reverse complement strand
GGTGTTAGACTGCCTTTCAGGTCACCTAACCCCGATTTTGGTAATTCAAAGGGCCAAGCTTTGCGCCGCCTTTCGCACTTAGAATTGCGACTTGGGAAGAATCCGATCTTGAGAGAAAAGTATAATAACTTCATTCAGGAATATCTTGATCTGAAGCACATGGAACTTGCTTCAAGACCAGGTTCATACTATATCCCTCACCATTGTGTCTTGAAGGGCGAGGGAGAAAATGCAAAAATAAGAGTAGTCTTTGATGCTGCAGCCCGCACGTCGTTAGGCTCCCTGAATGAGGCATTGCATACTGGTCCTAAATTACAGGCGGACATTGTCTTGATTCTGCTTAATTTTCGGAGACACGAATATGCCTTTATAACGGATGCAGAAAAAATGTATCGTCAGATAGTGATTCATCCTGACGATAGACCCTATTTACACATATTTATGGCGCTTCTCACCTTCAGAAAGAGGTGAAGGAATACGAAATAACCACTCTTCCGTATGGACTTAATAGCGCACCGTACTTGGCATTAAGGACGGTTAAGCAGCTTATTGTTGATCATGGCGAGAAATATCCTCTTGCCGCAGAAGTTCTAGAGAGAGATATCTTTATGGACGATATTTGTACATGTAAGGAAAATATTCCGGATACATTAAAGTTACAACAGCAACTTATAGCTATTATGGCAGCTGGTGGTTTTACTCTCGGAAATGGGCAGCGAATCATCCTTCACTCATCCCTCCAGAATACCGAGGTAAAGCTGAAAAGGCCCAGGACCCTGTCGCTCTAGATGTCGAGACTAACGACTCAGTCAAGGTGTTAGGGTTACAATGGAGTCTACTACTAATGATGTTTTCTCCTACAGTATATCTCCATCTTCTATATGCACTAAACGGACTGTACTTTCTGCGGTTGCCAAAATTTATGACCTCTTGGTTTGCTTGGGCCTGCTGTCTTCCTGCCAAGGCCCTGGTTCAGGAAGCTTGGAAAGGAAATTAGGTTGGGACAAGGAATTTCCGGAGGACATGCAAGAAGAGTGGCTTAGATTCTGCAATCAATTGTCTCTATTAAGCAGTATTGAAATCAAGCGTTGGATCGCTCCTGGCGATTCCTCTTGTACATTTTAATATTTTCTGATGCATCTGAGAAAGGATATTGTGCTTGTGCATATTTGCGCACAGAATCCAATGTAGAATGTAACTTGCATCTGTTAATAGCCAAAACTAAATTGGCTCCTGTAAAAGTGACTACTATTCCGAGATTGGAATTATGTGCTGCTCTGTTAGCAGCCCGGCTATGGGAAACGTTACAGCCTTTTATCCAGCGTTTAAATAGAGGTTGATGTATATTTTTTCTCGGACAGTTCAGTGGTCTTGAGCTGGCTAAGCACTCAGCTTATAAATTAAAAACATTCGTCGCCAACAGGGTGGTTTCCATTCGTGATATCACTGCTTCTCATCCCTGGAGACATGTTATATCAGAGCATAATCCAAGTGATCTTGGCTCACGTGGCTTGAACCCATCACAACTGTTGAATAATAGTCTATGGTTTCATGGACCCTTGGGCAAAGCTAGACCCTGCGGAGTGGCCTAACTCACTCAAAGATTCCCAGGTGTGCTGCCAGAATTGAAAGTATTCCGTGGGAGACCTGCGCTTCTAGCTCATTGTAGTCCAGCGGAATTAATAATTTGGATGCAAGGGTTTACTGACTTCCAGAAACTTATTAATTCATTTTCATTCGTTATTCGGTTCAAGAAGTGTATTAAGAAACTGCCGTATGAGAAAACACGTTACCCTATAGACAACGAGGTGAAGGAGGGAGAAATGTTTTTGTATAGGTTGGTGCAAGCCCACCACTTCTTCAAGGAGGAACTACCCACCAAAAGTTCGAGAATTCCTAAAGAATTAATATCTTTACATCCTTTTATCAGTGATGCGGGTATTCTGTTGGTAGGTGGTCGACTAGGATTAGCCGACGTACCTTATGAGACTAAGCATCAAATAATATTACCGTCTAAGTCAACTTTTACTCGATTATTAATTAAGCACCATCACGAGAAATTGATGCATCCTGGTAGTTCAACACTCCTAGCCCATCTTCGCTCTAAATTTTGGATCATTGGCGGTAAGAATGCTGTGAAGCAAGTTTCTAGGACATGTGTGACTTGTATAAAGATTCATGGTTGTCCCTGCCAGCCCTTGATGGGCGATCTTCATCCTGCTAGAGTTCAAAGCAGTGGCACATTCACACATGTTGGCGTGGATTACGCTGGTCCCTTTTTTGTGAGAGATTCTTTGAGAAGAAAGTCGACTAGCAGTAAAGCATATATTTGCTTATTTATCTGTCTATCAACTCGAGCCCTCCACTTAGAGCTTGTGTCGTCGTTGTCAACTCCTGCCTTTTTAGCTACTTTAGATAGATTTATAGGACGTAGAGGGGTTCCTGAGGCAATGTATTCAGATAATGGCAGTAACTTCGTCGGAGCTGCCAATCATCTGCAAGACCTTTATGCATTCTTTGGTGAATCCACTAAAGAAAGTTTGACTGCCTATGCTGCAGACAAACAGTTAAAGTGGACCTGGACTCCCCCTGCTGCCCCAACGTTTGGTGGAAGTTGGGAGCGCGGGGAGTGAAAGCAGTCAAGCGTCTATTAAAGACGGTATATGGGGAAAACCTGATGACGTTTGAGGAGCTCTCTACGCTCTTGATAAAGATTGAGGCGATATTGAATTCTCGGCCTATTTGTCCTATTAGCGAAGACCCTAGAGATCCTGAATGCTTAACACCTGGACATTTCTTGATTGGGCGTCCTTTGTTAACATTGCCGGAGCCTGCGTTGTTGGAAACCAAGGAAAATCGCCTCAGCCGCTGGCAACTGATAAATCAGAAGGCGCAGCACTTTTGGAAGCGTTGGCGATTAGAATATTTAACTTCTCTTCAACAACGAACCAAGTGGCGTCATCCAGATTATAATTTACAGATTGGTGATTTGGTGGTCATCAAAGAGGACAACGTACCTCGCATGAAATGGCCTACAGCACGAGTTTTAGAGGTGCATGCGGGTAAAGATGGCATTGTTCGAGTTGTAACAGTGGAGACGGCTTCTTCAGTATTAAAACGACCGGTGAATAGGTTGATTCCCCTGTTAATTAATAGTCCTGATCCTTTGTCGACTACTCTTCCTGTGTCTTGAGTCGTCGTGAATTGTTTTATTTATTTACTCTTGTCTTTTCAGGTTTAGCTGTAATACTCTATCTTCCTTTTACAGGAATTCTGCTAGCCTATTTTTTTTTTTTTTTGTTGTTACTTATTTGTTTAATATAAGAATTAATTAGTTTTTTTTTTTTTTGTTAAATTACTGGGTAAATTTAAGGTAGGCGATATGTTGAGACAGCAAGCTTATTGTTTTGTATTTATGCACATTTAAAATTAATGATTTGTAATTTGGCGGGTACATTTTAGTGTTGTAAGATACTACAGAGCGCACTGTGTTGCTATATCGTAAGTTAGCCGTTATAGCGCAACAGAATATCAAGAAGAACGCGAAGAATTCCCCACTCTTGGAGTGATAGAAAATTCGTTGATGCAACAAGTGGTTTTTGCAGTTAATTTTTATTTATTTTATTATTTAATCTGTTAATGTGTATAACGACTGAGCTCAGATGGACAATGTTATGTGAGTATTGTGTACGCAGTAAAATTTACTAATCTCAAGAGAAAATTGGTTCTCCTTGAGAGCAGCGACGACCGGTCTCCATCAAGTCGTTTTGAAGATTTACTTAGCCGGAAATTAAGCTTACCACCTTTATTTGCTAGAATTGCTGTTGTCGGTGAGGATTCCGGGCTATATGGAACACGTAAACAGGATGCGCAGGAAATTGTACATATAAAATACCCCTAAGCTCTGGAGAGGTTACGCCCCCTATTTTGCTTTTATTATTGTAAATAGTTTTGTATTGCTTGCTTTAATTTTAATTTTGCTTATGCACTTCCAGCCTACAAGTCTGGAAGAGTTGTGTTGAAGAAAGGAGGAGTAGATGTAAGACACTTTGTAATCCTACCTGTATGTATCCACACACCCTTGGTTATGGTAATGTTTATTTTATATTTTGTTTGTTTATACATATATTATCTACCCCTTTATCTCTATACTAACTCTATATAAATTTGTGCTGTACTTTATGCGATTAACCCATATTTATCTCAATTCCTCTATATTTTATTGTATGTGTTATTATTCATCATTTACAACCAATAACGCCTTGTATTTAGCCTAACATTAGTTATTATGGTAGTCTTTGTAACAATATATGCATGTGCTATTGCTTACCGCAAATTTATCTTGTTTTATTATTATTATTACATTATACAGTCCATCTATTAACGAAGTAGGGAACCCTGGGCTAGCAGGGTTTCTGGGCATAGTGTCCTGTGTTGTCAAGAGTCACGGTGGATCGGGTATCCAATTACGGATCCCTCTGACGGGCTCAACAACACAAGCATTTGCTCATGCGGCTATACATATACGTTTTTTTTGTTTTTGTATTTAGCATGTTAAATTATTTTCTAATGTTCAAAATGTTTTTTTTTGTATGCTTATCAATTTTTTATGTATGTATAAATAAATAAATAATAAATAAATAAATAAGACAGACGCACTATAATATTATAATGAATCTACTATGAGGGTCCTAAATTTTGCCTATACCCAGTTTCATTTAGGGTAAGGGATCTTTAACGAGTACCTGACAACGCACATGCTCAAGACTACCCGTGGGGATACGTTGTCAACAATGTTCATTGTCACAAATGGCCATTGGAGCAAAATTATTTCAAGGTCGTCACACTTGATCGGTGACGCAAAAGGGCGATGTCACTGCAAATTAGGAGGAGTAGGGGATTTGCTCCAGTGGCCGTTTGTGACACTGAACATTTGCGTCAACGGAGGCGACTCAAGTTTGTACCGTTATCAACACGCTAAATAATTGATTCATTCGCAGATAGAATATACCAAAATATGAAATATTCAACAATAATAAATTACTCACTATACTATCTTAGGAACATAGGATTCGGCGATTTCTTACCTGAAATCATACAAAAAATATAAAATTAGAATACTTCCAAATTAATTTCAAAAAGAAAAGTACATAGACTTCAGTGTACCATAAGAAAAATATAGGGTACGGGTACCTCGGAACTTTTCCTCATCAATCGGAATCGCTACGCTCATCCTCCCTGCTTCGGACTCAGAATATATAATTTGTCAAATTTATGCTGCAACACCTCTTCAGACTCGCTTCGCTTGTCCTCAAATATTAAGTACATTCGTCTCATCATTAGCGGTCGCCCATAGAGCACTGACCACGCTCAATGCTGCTTAACATTTCATGATCAAACAAAAACCATAAATATGCTTATTATTATAGTATTAAAATGAAACTTTAAAAAAATATTTATCTACTCCTTGTATTGTAAGTTCTACTTACAGTCTTGTTATCTCACACTGTAAATGTACTTTTACTCCCTAGGGAGGAAAAGTGAAGTGTTGCCAACTTGACAAAATTTTAGTAAACTTTTAGGGAATTTAGGTAATTTTTAGGATTTTTTCGGTGTTATGTTGGTACTACGGGTAAATATACAATTACACACGCTAATGTTTAAATTACAAATATAGTATTACACATTATTATTGACAGCTTACAATAAAATAATGTGAAGATAGTGGCTTTATTCTCTCTTCATCAGAGTAATTGACATGGTAAGAATAAACTAACTAACACAATAACAATTAGGAGCTGAAGAATATTTAATAGTTGTTAGTATTAGTTCTCTAGTCGTAGATAAAATTTAATATGCAACAAGGGATGAAAGTTTTCAGCTCTCGTATTATCTCCCTCGTCAAGCCTCGGGAGCCAAAATGTTAGTTAACTCCCTCGGCATGCCTCGGGAGCTAACTAGTTTATTCCCTCGGCCCTACGGCCTCGTGAGCTAATGAAGTTCTCCTTCGGCGCTGCCTTAGGACGAAATTTTAACTTGAGCTGTAAAACTTACTTTCATCCCTTGTTGCATAAATAACTATTATTACGTAATGGTACACACTTGTACCGAATTTGAACATAATCGGATTGTTTTTAGATTTCTAAATAGTTCTAAATAAATCCGTTGTGGTGCGATACCACACCTTCCTTGAAAAAAATGCCCCGACAACAACAGTGAACTGTAAAATTTAATTAAAATTATTTGGAACACTTTAAAACAAATTGTATGTGCATTCCTTAAATGTATTTATTTATTTATTGATTATTAAATGTTGTATACTTTTAAATAATAGTTATTTATGCCATAAGGCTGAGAAGTGTGTATTTATGTCACGGCAATTAGATTACCGACGAGCGAAGCGAGTCGGGAAAAATTGCCAAGACTAAGACATTCTCAGCCGGATGGCATACACTATTTTTTTGAGGTAGCACTCATTAAAAACTGCGCTATATACTTAATTGAAGAAAAAACGTCCAATTAACTCCATATTATCGTCGTCATTGAATTCATCCATAGCTTCACACTTTTACTCAAAAATGTAAAAGCTTTACAAATAAACACACAAATTGTCAATTAGAACACCTTTTAAAACGAAAAAAAAAAATTAGTCTACGAACAAAACAGAAACAAATGAACGTTTTAAAGAAACCTCATAGAGCTTTTACACAGATTGTTTTTTGAACACGCTACATTACAGAAATGGTGGCAATATATGAATTACTTTTACGTCCTAGGAGTTTTTTTACATTCATTATTGTCCTCGGAGGTGAAAAGTACAAAATAACCTCCTATAACAATAATGATTGGCTTCTCATCCTAAAAACGGTCCAATAAAGTGCTCAATTACGTACTACCTCAAAAAAACATATTTAGACAGACATGCACCTTCCTCGTTCTTATAGGTCATAATATAGGTCATTAAGATATCTTTATCGAGGTCTTAATGATCCAAACAAAAAGCACTAGTCAAACTAAATCTAGCACTAAATTTGGATCATCTACTTTGTTTCCTATGTCTTTGTACTAAATAACTCCTCTGGTGTTTTTATTCATATTCCAGGTATGATTATCTACTATAACTATCCTATCCACAATTACCCTCCTATAAAATGTTACAATCAATAATATTTAAAACCTTTCAAAGAGAAAGACTATAAAACCTTTTATTCGTTTTATCTTCTTTACATTTTCCGAGCCCTTAAATAGCTACTCGTACTTTTATGTGTACTATAAATGCGTTTATACCAAATATTCTAGTTTCATCTTTAACCGAAAAAAGCGTTTTATTCCAAAATTACACATTTATACCATAGAGGCATTTTATAGCTTTATAAAAAACTATTTTTTAATAGTAAAAAACATTTATCTTTAAACATCCGAAATTTTTCCCTGAAAAAGGCAGGTTTTTCCCAGAAGACTTGTCCCCTATTTTCCCCTTTTTATATGCCCCCTAACGGAAAAGCATTAAAGGTTTTATTCCTTTTAAACTGTTAGTAAATGTACTAAACCCCTAAGGGAGCTTATTGAAAAATGAAGTAAAAAATGGGGCAAAAAAGACTTGCTCCAAAAAAATTCCCAATGGCACCAAGTTGCCATCCTTTGCTTATTTTAAGGATTATTAATAAATTTAGAATTCTTCTTCCGGAGCTCGTAAAATAAAATTATTTATAAACGCAGCAGCGTTCAGCCCCGCCAAGTCAAGAAGAAACGTTAAAATACCCCGCTTAGTCAGTAAAAAAAGTCGTATAATACATACATATATATTATATATATATATATATTATATATATATATATATATATATATATATATATATATATATATATATATATTATATATATATTATATATATATATATATATACGTATAATATACTTTTTATTTTTACTTATTTATTTTATTTTCATTCTCCATAAAGATCAATAATTAGTTTCTAGATCCATCATTAATAAATTTTATATATCACTGCAAGATTTCGCTGGCATGTCATGATATATAAGACCTACACATGTGCTGAGTTTTATCTCATAATCAGAATTTATTCAATTTTAAAGTTGTTCAGGACTAGCCCTACCATCTTAGAGATAAAATTGAGAACATGAGATATACCATGTATTGTCCTCTAAAATGTTAATTACCTTCTCCTGGAATAGGGCATTCACTGCTAAACCTAAAAGACTTTGCCGTGTTGCTGATTTAGCATGTTCTTCAAATCTTGGCAAGTTTAACCATCCCTGGACCTGGATCTCGATTTAGATCAGCAGCACCAGCTAATTTTGCTAGCAATGGGAAAAATATGGAGAAAAAAGTCGTGGTGATATAATGTTTTCTTTTTGTAATATTTGATTTATTGAATTTTGTGCCGTTTCATATAAATAGAAATTTCATATAAATTTTGTGCCGTTTACCCTTTTCTTGGGGTGAACTTTGTGCCTATTATTTCAAAACAATTCAATTAATACTTCCCAATTTCTTGGACAGTGCTGTGCTGGGAATTCACCCTCTTCATAAACAACATTCAGCAATACAACATCTACGTAATTCTGGAAATCAACCACCAGGGTTGAAACTTTAGATTTTACAATTAAAATTGCCAGGTTTTGCTTATCTCTAGTTATTTTGTTTTGGAAGTCTGGTGTAGACATTCTACCTATTCAATATGGGCGTAGCCAGGGGGGGGAGGGAGTCCCGAAAAACGACATCATAAATACATGTCTTAAGAATAAAATGAAAGTACTGCACTTATGGTTTTAGGGATGCTTAATCGAATGAAAGAGGTCACAATGTTATAAGACCTATACACGGGCGGCAGTAGTATGGCGAAGCGGACACTCGCTGCTTAGGGTTTCCCAAACACTTAGGTGGAGGTTTAGCCCAAACCAGCTAAGTAAAAGGATGTCCTTAAGTTCATTTGTCCCCCTCAACAAGTCAACTGACTCACTGAAAGTTATCAACTTGATTAGGGGAGTTGTACAAGTTCCTCTACAAAAAAAAAACCCCAAAGGTATAGTCATATAGGCAAGGTCTGCTATCAAAGGTATGTCAATGCAGTATTCCAGAAATAATTCTAGAAAGAAACACAGAAAGTAGCCCGCGTTATCGTAAAAATAGCTCTCAAAACTCATTCAACAGAGCTAACTATTTACACATCCAACCCGCCATGGAAGCAAATTAATCAAAACCGCATCAGCAAATATAAATTGACGGAGGACTCGTGAACACATGTACGGTAGGCCATCTCCGCTGTCTTAGTCGTGAAAGTTTGTGACAATGGTTAATCATGAGTAAAATATTGGACGTAATCCATTGTCGATTTTATTTACAATTAACGACGTTTCGGTAGCAGGTACTTCTCCCATAACAAAGAGACTAATACTCCCATCATCAGGTTCGTCTTGAGAAAGACAGTATGTGTCTGGATTTTAACCTGACTTGTTAGGCAAGTATCAACGACTTTACAGAGCACTTTGAAACTTACCTACCTGGTGCCTTCCCCGATCTATATAGGGATTAGGGTTCCCTATATACCTCTCACAACATTTGGATTACTGATTTTACTCATCTTCAGAACACCTCACGCTTGGCGGGAGTAATAGACCAAGAGCCCAGGGGTGTTTTGTTAATAAAAAGTGTAATGGCTGAAACCGGTCTCAATTTTTCGTAATATCTTCCAACAAGGATCTGCAATTCTGCCGACTCGTATCGGATGGGTGTCCCAGGCAGAACGCACTGTACATGTCAAATTTACCACCGAAGTTAATAAAAAGTGTAATGGCTGGAAACGGGTTTAATTTTTCGTAAATGCCTTCCTGAACAAGGATCTGCAATTCTGCCAACTCGTATCGGATGGGTGTCCCAGACAGAACGCACTTTGCAGGTCAAATTTACCACCCAAGTTAACAAACAGTGTAATGGCTGGAACCAGTCTCAATTTTTCGTAAATACCTTCCTGAACAAGGATCTGCAATTCTGCCGACTCGTCTCGGATGGGTGTCCCAGGCAGAACCTTTGACCTCTAAAGTGCGTTCTGCCTGGGACACCCATCCGATACGAGTCGGAAGAATTGCAGATCCTTGTTCAGGAAGGTGTTTACGAAAAATTGAGACCGGTTCCAGCCATTACACTTTTTATTAACAAAACACCCCTGGGCTCTTGGACTCTAAGGCCTGTGGAGCGGATGATTTGAAGCAGTGACCCTGAATCAAACTCATCGCAATGCCAAAGGCCTCTGCTATTTGCCATCGAATATTGATTTCACTGATAAACTAACCCACACTGTATGGCACGAAAAATCCAAAATGCTTAATCAAATATTGATCGAAAAGGTAGGACTTGTGTCGAAAATATTAAAGCCACACTTTTCCTTTACGCCTTTCCATACGTAACATGAAAAAGAAAATACAATTATAATATCTATTTCTTTACACTACAAACGACCGAAAAAAATGTAAAGAAGTTATGAAATATTCAACAGAAAGGATAAAATAGACATACAAAACAAATTAAAGGTAAAGAAACACGTAAAGTGAGTTTTCGGACCCTGTTCAGAAAATTTAGTCTATTTTCTCAATTGGTATTCAATTATTTGCATGTTTTTGTAATTTCTTTTTACAAATAGTCTCGGCGGAAAAATAAGAAAATACCTGACAAGTTCTTTAAAGGTAAGCCATTTGAGCAAACTAGATGTGCCAAAATTCAAAGTACCATATAAAGCCAAAACGGACCATTTAAGGCCAAGAGGATCATTTAAGGCCAAAATGATAATTTAAGGTCAAACAGGACCATTTATAGCCAAAATGACCATTTAAGGCCAAAAAATACCATTTATGGCAAAAATGACCTATTAAGGCCAAAATAGACCATTTTAGGCCAAAATTACCATTTAAAACCAAAAGGACAATTGAAGGCCAAGATGACCAATTAAGGCCAAAATGACCATTTAAGGCCAAAAGGACCATTTAAGGCCAAAAGGACCATTTAAGGCCAAAACGACCATTAAAGGTCAAAAGGACCATTTAAGGTCAAAAGGACCATTGAAGGCCTTAAAGGTGCCTTAAAAGGGCACCACCATATATTCAATAATATGTAACGCGTATATTACAAAACCAAAAGGTACCAAAACCGTGCCGTAAGTTGAAAATGGTTCTTTTTTTGGTGAGGGGGAGGGGGGTGCGTGTTACAAACTATTGAATTTTATTTTAGAAAGATCTTACTTTTAAATCAAGCAAAAGTTTTTGGTAAGAGTAACTTTCTTCGAAAATTTGATTACTAACCCTTTTAGTAATCAAGAGGCTCTTTGGAGTTTCCATGGATTGAGTTGCGCATACTTAAGACGGCCAACAAAATTTAATAAAATTTCAGTGAATTTTAAGAGAATATTTTTTCTTACTTGAATTTCTATTGGTTTTTTGTGTTTTAATTTATCTTAATTAATTTTGGGTTTTCTTGTAATCTTTACCTTTTTGTTATATTTATGTGTTCAGGGTACCCTACAAAGAGCATGTTAATGTTCGAAACGTCGGCATATTATATATATATATAATATATATATTATATTATATATATATATTATATATATATATATAATATATATTTATATATATATATATATATATATATATATAATATATATAATATATATAATATATATATATATATATATACATATATATATTATTATATATATAAATATTATATATATATATATATATATATACATATATATATACATATATATATATACATATATAATATATATATATATATATATATATATATATATATATATATATATATATATATTTATATAGTATAAGGGATTTTTGACCACTCTCCAAATTCCGACATCTTTCGACACCCGCAATGACACCTATCCCAATATCAAATTTTTCCAAACAAAATTCGCTAAAAAAATAAAAAGGTATTACGACGGTCTAGCTGCATTTGACCTTAGAATTATTAGGCCACCAAATAGGGTATTATAGTCTTTAGTCACTTAATGCTCAGGAAAATAATACGCTAGACAGTCAATCAATCAAATAATAAGGTTAATGCTTATATATTATATCCAAAAACCCATAAATGACTTTTGATCTTACTTTTTTTTTAAATCTTTATTTGTTTATTGTTACAATAATTTTAATTTAAATTTTTACATAGAGGTATATCCCTCCACTAATGAATAATAGTTATTTATGCTATAAGGCTGAGAAGTGTGTCTTTATGTCACGGCAATTAGATTGCCAAGACATAAAGACATTCTCAGCCGGATGGCATACACTATTTTTTTGAGGTAGCACTCATTAAATAAAGCACTCATTAAAAAAAAAAATAAAAAAATAGCACTCATTAAACTGCGCTATATACTTAATTGAAAAAAAAACGTCCAATTATTATTAACTCCATATTATCGTCGTCATTAAATTCATCCATAGCTTCACACTTTTACTCAAAAATGTAAAAGCTTTACTAATAAACACACAAAAATTGTCAATTAGAACACCTTTTAAAAACGAAAAAAAAATTAGTCTACGAACAAAAAACAGAAACAAAATGAACGTTTTTAAAGAAAACTCATGAAGTTTTAACACAGATTGTTTTTTGAACACGCTACATTACAGTAATGGCGGCAACATATGAATTACTTTTACGTCCTAGGAGTTTTTTACATTCATTATTGTCCTCGGAGGTGAAAAGTACTAAATAACCTCCTAAGGCAATAATGATTGGCTTCTCATCCTAAAAACGGTCCAATAAAGTGCTCAATTACGTACTACCTCAAAAAAAAAAAATTTGTGCCGTGGAGGGCAGTATTTAATTTCACACTTCTATCATTTTAATTGTATTTACATAGGCAATAAGGCATTGTTTTTATAAATTTTGATTAGATATCTGCCATTATATATCTTAGTTGGCTGATTTATTTTATTAGTTTAATTCTTTGTAAGAATAGTATCACTGATAGTCCAAGAGCCCAGGGGTGTTTTGTTAATAAAAAGTGTAATGGCTGGAACCAGTCTCAATTTTTCGTAAATACCTTCCTGAACAAGGATCTGCAATTCTGCCGACTCGTATCGGATGGGTGTCCCAGGCAGAACGCACTTTAGGGGTCAAAGGACCTGACTGGGACACCCATCCGATACGAGTCAGCAGAATTGCAGATCCTTGTTCAGGAAGGTATTTATGAAAAATTGTGACCGGTTCCTGCCATTACACTTTTTATTAACAAAAACCCCTGGGCTCTTGGTCTATAAATTTGATCAATGTATCATATGATTTGTTAATTTAAATTTAATGCTGAAGAAAGGAGAATGAGCGTAGCGGATCCGATGTGATAAGAAAAAGATCCGAGGTACCTCGTATCGATTTTTTTAAAATGGCAGCCAACATAAAAATTAAATTTTGTGGATTTACTGAACACCTAGAGATGCAAGCTGATAGAATTCATAAGGTGATTCCATTGGAAGGTTTTTATGAAATGAAATGAAATGCCCGTTTTAGGGCCTTTCAGCCCATCAGGGTATTCACCCTGCGGGAACCACCTCAGGTGGGTTGCATCTACTACACTCTAAGAATTAATTAAAGTTGGCGAAATCATTTTAATACAAATACTATTCATAAAGGTTTTTATGAATGAAACCAAATTTTTTTTAGATGTTAGGTTATAGTCCGGAATTGATATCATTGTAGGAATAAATAGTAAATTTTTAATGTTGACCGTCTATAGTCTATACCAGGCCTGGGCAAACTACGGCCCGCGGGCCACATGCGGCCCGCGGAGCATTTTTATGTGGCCCGCGGGCAAAATTAAATATTTAGAAAAAAGATAAAAAATATATAAAAATAAAAAAATATCCAGGTATATAAGCAAATAAATTATTTAATTCAAAATTATTATGAAAAGTTAGATACCAAGATAAGGAAATAATGGATAGTTACTTTAACTTTAAAGTTTGGAGAAACAAAAACTAGTAAGATAAGAAACAATTGCATAAAGAGCGGCCGCCTTTCATATCAATTCTCATTGTCAGATTTGGCTAATTCTAATTATTTTATTGAATTTTTATTTTCACAATAATTAGATAAAAAAAAGCTATTTTACCTTCTGTGAATTGCCGAAAAGGAGTTGATAAAATACAATCCCTTTGATCTTTTTTCATAGGAATACTTTTTAAAATTATTTTTACACCTAGTATTCCAGCAAAATTTGTCTTCAGTTATATTTCAAGATCTGACGAAGATACTCTGTTTTGTTTTTTTCTGTTTAGTGCTAAAGTTCCCCAATTCCTATTCTTTGAGAATAAATTTGACTTTAGTAAAACACCAGCGTAACTGCAATTTGTTGTGGGTTTAGCATACTTTGAAATTTAATGAATGCGGCCCGCGACTGGCTGTAAAAAGACTAAGCGGCCCTTTGCTTAAAAAAGTTTGCCCAGGCCTGGTCTATACCGAGTCCTGCAATGACGTCACACGTCATTCATAAAAACGTCAGGTTATAACCTCCGAATGCGTTTGGTTTGTTTACATCGAATGGAATCACCTTATACATTTCTAACATCTTGTTAGAGATGTACATTTTTTTTTTAAACAAATATCTTTATTTATTAAATTAATGTACAAAGTAGAAGTAAAAATTATACATCTTAACTTAAATTTAGAATAAAAATTACATTTTTATCAAGTTTTAATTTTATCGGTAAAAGTTTCGTTTTTTAACAATCTTATTAAATTTCCTAATCAATCAGTAAAAATATTAACAAAAATTATCTTTAGGGCAGCGAACTAGACCTATAGATTAATTTTTGTGCCAAGTTTCATCACCCAAGCAGAAACCCAGCGGAAGTTATGCGTTACTCAGATAGACAGACTAAAACACACACACAATGACAGAATCATAAAGATATATACTAGAGGGGGCATAGCCTATCTCAATACAATGAGAGTCCTGAAACATCATTTTGGGGCTCTCAGGGGCTCTGTGTAACCTCAATGAAACCTCTTCAAAGAGAAAGTTAAGGTCCACCCAAAAATTTCAAAAAAAAGCATTAAAACATTTTTGCTTGAGAAAGCCTGCTATAATGTTAACGAATTTTTAGCTGATAATTTAGGCATCCCAACTTAAATGTTTAGTGTTTCTCATGTAATGTTGTGCTTTTTTTGTTTTTTTTTTAATTAAGTTTGTTATTCAAGTTATGCTGCCTATGTTTATGCAGTCTATTTAATAATTTATATCTATTTTTTTTCTTGTTTTGTTTATTTCATTTCATTTGTAAAATTTTGACAATTGAGAAACTTTGTAATAAAGTAACCTCAAGTATGTAAATAAATAAATAAGGTTATAAATAATATAATTATTTGGGCTTCCTGCACATTGTTTGTGTTTTGATTTATATTTTCAGCGTTCTGCTATATAATTCACAGTAATTTTGTTCAGTTTATTTGATTATTGATAGTCGAAGGTGGTCAGGTTACTTTTTCGATGTTTCAAAATTCAACCAATAGGGCCCCTCTAGTAATATATCTCTATGGACAGAATGATAAAACCTCTTGGAACGTTATAAAAATTCCCGAAAAATATTAAAATGAAAACTTGGTTTCCCATTTTTAGGGTCAACACAATACCTTTCCCAATACCTACGGTAAAAGCCGAGGGAAAGTAAAAACCTGTACAAAGTATAAATATAAAATTGAATTTTTCTTCTAAAAAATTCACTGTAGCGGTTACCCCTTGGAAAATATATCCCCAAATGTAATTTAAATCCGAGTGAAGAAATTCAACCTCTGGTTTACCGGAAAAATATTCTTTCGATATTACATGGGAATATCCAAGAATAGCTTGATTTGTTACATTCCTTGAACATGGTAAGCATATTTTTTTAAACTTTTCTACACATAGCAAGTATGTTATTTTTACTCTTCATTCTGCCTAAACTGAAGTTTTCCTTTAGAATACACGTATGCAAAAATAGTCCTATACAAATCGGGTACGGGGTACCTCTGAACTTTTCCTCATCGCATCGGATTCGCTACGCTCGTCCTTCCTACTTCCTCCCTTCATCCTCGGACTACTTCGGAAATTAGACAATTAGACCATTTCCTAATTTTTTACATTTTTTTTAAAAAACGTACACAAGTCATTCAATAAAAATTCAACTAATGCTAATAATGAGATAAATTGATATATATATATATATATATATATATATATATATATTATATATATATATATATATATATATATATATATATATATGTTAGTCTTATACATAACTACATGTGTGTCCAGTCCAATTTCAATTAGATCTCATCATTTTTCCGCGTTTAATGGTTTTTCGAAATTTTCGCTGAGTCATTATTGCATGTTAATGACGTCATAACAAATATTTTCTAAAAAGCACAACTACAGCGGTAAAATGATTTTTGTAAAAAATTTCACATTTCGTTTTCCTCATTTTCCCTATACTGGTTAAGTGGAAAAGAGGACATTAAGGTCCTAACTTTGCCAGATTGAATAAAGCAATCTATCTATCTATACGTAAGAGATATGGGAAAAAACAACAACCCATTTATACGTAAGAGATATTGAAAAAAAACAAAATAAACACTATTTCCCCTTTACGTAGAGATAGGAAAAAACAACAAATAAACGCCCCATTTACCCTATACGTAAGAGATGAGGAAAAACAACTAATAAACACCCCATTTCTCCTATACGTAAGAGATATGGGAAAAACAACAAATAAACACCATATTTCCCCTATACGTAAGAGATATGGAAAAAACAAAAAACACCCTATTTCTCCTATACGTAAGAGATATGAAAAAAACAACAAATAAACACCCCATTTCTCCTATACGTAAGAGATATGGAAAAAAACAACAAATAAACACCATATTTCCCCTATACGTAAGAGATATGGAAAAAACATAAATAAACACCCTATTTCTCCTATACGTAAGAGATATGAAAAAAACAACAAATAAACACCATATTTCCCCTATACGTAAGAGATATGGCAAAAACAACAAATAAACACCCCATTTCTCCTATACGTAAGAGATATGGAAAAAACAACAAATAAACACCATAATTCCCCTATACGTAAGAGATATGGAAAAAACAACAAATAAACGCCCCATTTACCCTATACGTAAGAGATGAGGAAAAACAACTAATAAACACCCCATTTCTCCTATACGTAAGAGATATGGAAAAAACAACAAATAAACACCATATTTCCCCTATACGTAAGAGATATGGCAAAACAACAAATAAACACTCCATTTCCCCATAAGTAAGAGATATGGAAAAAACAACAAATAAACACCCCTCATTTCCCCTATACGTAAGAGATATAGAAAAAACAACAAATAAACGCCCCATTTCCCCAATACGTAAGAGATATTGAAAAAACAACAAATAAACACTATATCTCCCCTATACGTAAGAGATATGGAAAAAAACAACAAATAAACGTCCCATTTACCCTATACGTAAGAGATGAGGAAAAACAACTAATAAACACCCCATTTCTCCTATACGTAAGAGATATGGGAAAAAACAACAAATAAACGCCGCATTTCCCTATACGTAAGAGATACGCAAAAACAACAAATAAACACCCCATTTCCCTATACGTAAGAGATATGGGAAAAACAACAAATAAACACCCCATTTCTCCTATACGTAAGAGATATGGAAAAAACAACAAATAAACACCATATTTCCCCTATACGTAAGAGATGAGGAAAAACAACTAATAAACACCCCATTTCTCCTATACGTAAGAGATATGGGAAAAAACAACAAATAAACGCCGCATTTCCCCTATACGTAAGAGATACGCAAAAAACAACAAATAAACACCCCTCATTTCCCCTATACGTAAGAGATATAGAAAAAACAACAAATAAACGCCCCATTTCCCCAATACGTAAGAGATATGGAAAAAACAACAAATAAACACCATAATTCCCCTATACGTAAGAGATATGGAAAAAACAACAAATAAACGCCCCATTTACCCTATACGTAAGAGATGAGGAAAAACAACTAATAAACACCCCATTTCTCCTATACGTAAGAGATATGGGAAAAAACAACAAATAAACGCCGCATTTCCCCTATACGTAAGAGATACGCAAAAAACAACAAATAAACACCCCATTTCCCCTATACGTAAGAGATATGGGAAAAAACAACAAATAAACACCCCATTTCCCCTATTCGTAAGAGATATGAGAAAAAACAACCAATAAACGCCGCATTTACCCTTTGCTCTAAAAAATAGGAAAAGAAAACAATAAAAAAAATTAAAAAGCAATAGTCGAAAAAATACAAAATTGATTATTCAAACCATGCAAAAATGAATGATTTTTTATTTATTTGTGCATTGTATTTTCTTTATTTTTAATTTTTACTATTGTGCGGATGTGAGCGTTGAATTTTTCAATTAAGTTGTTTTCCTTTTTTCAATGTATGAAGTCGGAAAATGTCAATTACAATGCACACATTGGGGAATATTTTTTCTTTCAGTTTTTAATTTTAAAAACGTTTATATAAGGCTGTCATGTTTGGAACATTGCTTCAATATTTGCTGCGTATTTTCTAACGCAAAAGAATTCGATCGTTCTCTCATGTTTTTATTTTCAAGCAATCATACATATTTTACTGACTCTTATAGTCTAGTGAAAACTAGGTACATCACGTGCCCTCAATGTTGAACCAAACCTTCACACACTTTAAACTATAAGGCAGAAACAGTATAGTATTATAATGAATCTATGAGGGTCCTAAATTTTGCCTATACCCATTTTCATTTTGGGTATAGGATTTTTAACAAGTACCTGACAACGCACCGGTGGCTCGAGACCACCGGATTTACGTCCCTTCTAAAGGACGTGGTACCCAGAATTTTTATCCCTCTCATAAAAATCCTAGAGGCTCGTGCTGGGATCGAACCCATGACTAAATAAACTCAGAAGTTTTAAATCCATTCTTTTTGTGTACTGGCCGCGTACTTAACCACTACACCACGGGTGACTCCCCATTGTGGAGTCACCACCATAAAATAAATATTATTTTATTTAGCCTCCTCCAAGATTGTGTTAAGGTTATAATACATGAATTGTTGACGGCTTTTCATTTAGTTTCATTTAGGGTAAGGGATCTTTAACGAGTACCTGACAACGCACAGGCTTTACGTTCCTTCTGAAGGACGTGGTACGCAGAATTTTTATCCGTACCATTCCGTAACGGTTGCTACTACCACCCGAGGTGGTTCCCACAGATTTTATTCCTGATAAGCCGTAAGGCTTTAAATAGGCATTATTATTATTATTATTATTATTATTATTATTATAAGCAAGAAAACGCGTATTTCAAACAAAATTCGCCCGCTAAAATGGGTCTGTCTGCGGGCAGAACTGCGCCAAAATTTTTTGTCAAATCTCATCATGGTGTATTTTGGTCCCATAGCTTTCATTTCAGTAAAATCAAGTAGATTAGATATCAAAGGACTGAAAAAGGCAACCACCGAGGTACCCAATTCCCGGATTGTGTTATTGATTGTAAGCCTAATGGAAGACAATATTAAAGGAATTGGTAGCAATTGGTTTTAGATTCAATAGAGTGGTAAAAACACTCCCTTGTTGTAGATCTAGTAATCCACTTGGCCCCAAGGGTCTTATTTTAACCTCAATAATTTCATTCTCAAATTTATTCCTTTTAAATTTGAGAATGGAATTATTGATGTTATGGTATAGATTACATATACGACAACTCGAAAATGGAAATAAAATTAGACCAAGAAAAAAGAACTATAGAATTTAGAAGAGGCATAAAACAAGGCGACGTTACTTCTGGCAAAACATTTATAAAAATATTAGAAAAAGCATGCATTGAGTTAGAATGGGAAGGCTGCGGCATAAATATCAATGGTAGATGGCTAAATTTACTGAAGTTTGTGGACGATTTAGTATTGATAGCTAAGAGTATGAGTGAGGCAAAAAGAATGTTAAAACAACTGATAGACAATATGGAAAAGATTGGGTTGGAAATAAATGCAAGTAAGAGTAAAGTGATGATGGTCAATATAAGCAACAGACAAGATGATATTAAGGATGAAAAAGGGAATATATTGGAAGTAGTAGATGAGTTTATTTATTTAGGTGTTATGATAAGCAGTGATAGTGTAAATGATCAGGAAAAAGAGGTGAGTAGAAGAATTGCAATGGGCTGGAATGCATTCAATAAATACAGGCACTTATTCAGGTCAGATGTGAAAATGCAAGCAAAAAAGAAACTGTATAATATGTGTGTAGAACCAGTCATTACATACGGATCTCAGACTTGGACTCTAAATAGCAAGATTATAAAGAAAATAAGAACCAATCAGAGAAGAATGGAGAGATCTATGCTGAAAATTACAAGGAAAGATAAAGTGAAAAATACAAAGATCAGAGAACAGACAGGGCTTGAGGATATAGGTAAAATAATCACTGAAAGAAAATGGAGCTGGGCAGGCCATGTAGTTCGAAATAAAGATGATAGATGGACAAAAGATTTGATTGATTGGTACCCTAAAGAGTTAAAAAGAAGTAGAGGAAGGCCAGGATTAAGGTGGGACCAGGAGATGAGAAAAGCATGTGATGGAGTAATGTGGCAGAGGATAGCACATATGAGATCTGAATGGAAAAGAATGAAAAAGGTTTATTCAGAAGTGTGGCTTTATCAACCCTAAATAAAATTATTATAATTATTGCTATTAAATTTGTATGATAACTATAATTATTATTTATGTTTTTCTGCGTATTTGTATTTTATTTGTATTTGTATATGATAGTTAAAATATTAGGTAAGTTATTATTAAAAGTTTGCTATTAATCAATCAAAATAATAAATTATTTATAATAAATTAATTTAATAAATAGTAACAAATAATTTAATAGTCCTAACATCTACTTAAAAATTGTAAAGTAAATTAAGTATCTAAAAATAATAATAATAAATATAATAAGAGTACTTTATTTAGTATTATGCGTATGTATGTGTGTGTATGTAAATATATGTATGTATGTACGCGTATGTGTGAGTATATAATATATGTATATGTGTGTATATGTATGTATATATGTATGTATGTATATGAGTGCATTTATGTGTATGTATATGTATATATAAGCGTAAAAATGTGTTTTGAGTTCATGGTATGTTTAAAAATTAATATTGCATGTTATTTATTATAAATTTCTAATTTAAATAATTAAGATAACTTTTGCATGATACTATTTTAAATTAATAAAATGTTAACCTAAAATAACAATTACTAATAAATGGAAGTAGCAACTTCTAAACCTTTTGTAAGGTGACCACGGGTAACCCCGATTTGTGGTTTAAACTTGTAAATTTATAACTTGTAAAAATTGTAACTTATTGTAATGATCCACAATAAATGGTTTATTTATTTATTTATTTATTTATAATTTCATTCTATTTAAACTTTAGTATTACCAAGGATTATAGACAAATCTCTCCTGTAGAGTCGTCATAAAATTGATAGTAGTTTATTAGAGATATTTACATAACAAGTGAAAATGAAATCATAGAGATATATACTAGAGGGGGCATAGCCTATCTCAATACATTGAGAGGCTTGAAACATCTTTTTGGGGCTCTCAGGGGCTCTGTGTAACCTCATTAAAACCTACTTTAAGACTGAGTTAAGGTTATAATAAATCAAATGTTTTCGGCTTCCGGCATATTGTTTGTGTTCTGTTTTGTATTTCAAATGTTCTACTATATAAGTTACTGTGTTGTGTTTATTTGATTATATTTATAATCGAAGGTGGTCAGGTTACATTTTCGATGTTTCAAAATTCAATCAATAGGGCCCCTTTAGTAAAAGTATCTCTATGTATGGAATTATCCTTAACCCAAACAAACCCCCTCACACCCCCAAAAACTAACGAAAATTCGTACCAAAATAAATAAATAAAATAAAAATAAAGAGGCACAAATTACCCTAATCAATAAATAAAATATGGCTCCGGTTTACACAAAATAAATATTGTATACTTTTGCCAATAAAGAACTTGTTTAAAACAGAAATAAGGAGAGCATCCCTAAAAAAAGTGATCCATACTGCCCTGATTTTACTCAATAATTATTACTTAATAATCGATATTATTGCTTAATAATCGATATTATTACTTAATAATCAATATTATTTCTTAATAATCGATATTATTACTTAATAATCTATACTATTCCTTAATAATCGATATTATTACTTGATAATCGATATTATTACTTAATAATCGATATTATTACTTTCTTCAATTATATCGGAAGAACCACAAAAATATTTGCGCCACTAGCTATTTGTATGTAAGGATTTATGAGTATTTATTATTAAAGAGCATTTGTTAGAATGGTTTAGTATTCACACACTATTATAGTACGACACACGGCTAAAATCAGTTGACAGCGTGGGAAAATAGTGTTGAGGAACCAATAAGGTAGGCCTGCTTTGAAATTGAGGGCGTGGTTTATCATCTAGGACTAACCTCATTGGCTCCTTTGCATTATTCTCCCGTGCTGTCAACCGATTTTAGCCGTGTGTCGTACTATAGTGGCTTAAAAGATCACATAAATAACATCAGATGAGAATTGTGTTGAAATTTAATTGGACTCGAAGAACCGGAAAAATATCAGCGCCACTAGCTAGCTATTTGTATAAAAGAACATATGAGGATTTATTATTTAAAGGGATTTTTTATATTAGTGGCTTAATAGATCTCATAAATAACAGCAGAAATCCGGCTGAAAGGATTATTAAGTAACAGCAGAAATCCGGCTGAGAGGGTTAGTAAGTAACAGCAGATATCTGGCTAAAAGGATTAATATGTAACAGCAGAAATCCGGCTGAAAGGATTAATAAGTAACAGCAGATATCTGGCTAAAAGGATTAATATGTAACAGCGGAAATCCGGCTGAAAGGATTAATAAGTAACAGCAGAAATCCGGCTAAAAGGATTAATAAATAACTTCACCATTAATTAAATATAAATATAATCTGATGGAATTGCTTACCGAACATTAGCTAGTGTGTGTCTTCTATTCTTCAAATATCTGTTGTGATACTTCTGGAGTTCCCCAAGGGTTCCTTGTTCGGCTTGCATTCTATTATCTCTTCTTGACTTTTTCTTCAGTGCTTTAGACGAGGGCGTCGTAGTGGAAGATGACGGAGATGACTTCTTGTACTGGATAGACGACGACGAAGAGCCGTTTTCGTGATAACCGTTATCGTCTTCCTCTTCGATATCATCAAGTTGTGATAAGGGTGGAGGCTGCAGACGATCTTCCAAAATTTGGCGACCATCAATTAATTCGCCTTCTAAAGAGGCCAACAGCGGCTTTGGCGATTCAGCATCTATTACTATTGCGTCACCGATAATAATTGATTGATTGCGGATTGATGCGGATTCTGACCCCCCTCCACCCCTACAACACTTACTCAACGGCAGACCCAGACCAAATTCCCAGGTTTCTCTTGAGAACCCCGAAAAGTCGGCTGATTAAAAAAAAATCAGCCCCCCAATGAAATGATCATCATAATAACGTCATTTTTATCACAAAGTTCACCAATAAAAAAACCCCCCGCCCCCGATTATAAAAACCGATACCTTTTCCGTCACATCGCCAATGATTCCAAAATATCCTGCAAGTTACCCTAATATAACGTAATTCCTTAAAAATCTTAACTTTTTAGTCCAACCAAGACGTCACTTTTTTAAAATCACTTTCGCCAAAATTTTGACCCGCACTAAAATCACTTTAAGTCAAAATCCGGTCAAACTGAACTAAATGTAATGGTCATCACTTTTTCCAAACCAAATGTTGCGATTGTCCGGAATAATGCAATTTTTTTCTTCTAGACTCTAGACCTTGACTCCTATCTCTCTTGTCTAATGCAAATAATCGATCAGGTTGTATAATTTGCATTTGGTCTTAAATCAAATTTATTTCAATCCTGTAGACATCTCGTATCTTCTTTATCGAATTCAATAAATTTTCTGCAATAAATAACCAATAATTAGTCTAAACATTAAATAGGACAAAACATACTAAAAATGGGAATATAAGTTAATAAACAAATTCTACAGAACATCATGAGACTTATTTGCAAAAAAAGAAACATACAAATACAGATCAACCAAATTATATTATTGTTTTACTATACCAAGCAAAGTAATTAACAAAAACAACAAAATGATTGGTTAATTTCTTTAGTAAGTTGCATAGGGATAGATAAACCAATCATAGTGTATTTTTTGTCTACTAAGCAAAGTAATTAACAAAAACAACAAGATGATTGGTAAAGTTCTTTAAAAAGTTGCATAGGGATAGATAAACCAATCATAGTGTATTTTTTGTCTACTAAGCAAAGTAATTAACAAAAACAACAAGATGATTGGTAAAGTTCTTTAGTAAGTTGCATAGGGATAGATAAACCAATCATAGTGTATTTTTTGTCTACTAAGCAAAGTAATTAACAAAAACAACAAAATGATTGGTTAAGTTCTTTAAAAAGTTGCATAGGGATAGATAAACCAATCATAGTGTATTTTTTGTCTACTAAGCAAAGTAATTAACAAAAACAACAAGATGATTGGTAAAGTTCTTTAAAAAGGTTGCATAGGGATAGATAAACCAATCATAGTGTATTTTTGTCTACTAAGCAAAGTAATTAACAAAAACAACAAAATGATTGGTTAAGTTCTTTAAAAAGTTGCATAGGGATAGATAAACCAATCATAGTGTATTTTTTGTCTACTAAGCAAAGTAATTAACAAAAACAACAAGATGATTGGTAAAGTTCTTTAAAAAGTTGCATAGGGATAGATAAACCAATCATAGTGTATTTTTTGTCTACTAAGCAAAGTAATTAACAAAAACAACAAAATGATTGGTTAAGTTCTTTAAAAAGTTGCATAGGGATAGATAAACCAATCATAGTGTATTTTTTGTCTACTAAGCAAAGTAATTAACAAAAACAACAAAATGATTGGTTAAGTTCTTTAAAAAGTTGCATAGGGATAGATAAACCAATCATAGTGTATTTTTTGTCTACTAAGCAAAGTAACAAACAAAAACAACAAGATGATTGGTTAAGTTCTTTAGTAAGTTGCATAGGGATACATTAATCAATCATAGTGTTAATTAACAAAAAAAAAAAAATATTTATGCTGAAGAAATTTAAACTAAAACCTTAAGCTTATGGATAGCTTCTTGTCAAGTTCAAAGTTAGTCAGACACATAACTACAGAGACTTTTAAGCAAAAGCTAAATGGTTGAGAAAATTTTATTATTAGTTTAAGATCGGTAAAATTAGCTTCAGCGGCTCGTATTGGCGCCATCGCTTATTTAAATCACGCTGTTTAATAAGCAAAAGTTACTTTAATGCTTAAAATTCAGAAAACAAAAACTATATCAATATTTTGTCTCATGACATACTAAACAAAAATGACAGTAACATAATTAATAAATTAATCGTCAGTAAACAAATATAATATATATATATATATATATATATATATATATATATATATATATATATATATATATATATATATATATATATATATATATATATATATATATATATATATATATATGTGTGTGTGTGTGTGTGTGTGTGTGTGTTGTGTGTGTGTGTGTGTTGTGTGTGTATGTGTGTGTGTATACATATATTCTAATCAGATTATCGTGAATACGCATAATTTATCATGTAGATTTAGAAAAAAAACAGATTTTTAGCGAATTTCCTTTTAAACAAATTCCTATGAAACAACCACAATATAAAGCTTATAAAAAAAAAATATGACTGGTCGGTTTCGACTTTACGTCTTCATCACAGCTGTTTACAGACAGTTACAGACAGTCTGTAAACAGCTTTGATGATGACGTTAAGTCTAAACCGGTCAGTTATAATTTTTTTTTATACTATTGTGGTTGACAATTTCATCCATCAACCGTCATCATAAAAGATTATTTAATTAGTTTAGTGAAAAACAGGGCTTCGAAATTATTTGATCTTGATCTCATAATACGTCTGATAGAAACAAAAAAAAACTTTATTCAAACAAGATGTTGAAACAAAAGTTTGTCCCTTAAAGATTGTTGACAAGAAAAAGTTTGTGCCTTGTTTGTTGAAATCTTTTTATTGACTTAACCAAACTGGGACTAAGTTTTTCCTCCAAAAGATGTTTACAACTGAAGGAGTAATTTGAAAAATGTCCTATTTTTATAATAGAATATCTGAAGGAAAACCGGCATGAAGAAACAAATCAGTAACAGCTCCTCTTAATTTTAATATATTTTTTTTCTAGTGTTTTCATTGTTTCCCATATTGAAAAATAAAAAATCAATTCCTCTTACATTAAAATCTTTTGTAACATTCAAGATTAAACAGCTTTCAAGCAAGCTTAAACAGTTTTTAAGCGAGCTTAGACAACTTTCAAGCAAGCTTAAGCAGCTTTCAAGCAAGCTTAAACAGTTTTCAAGCAAGCTTAAAACATATATATATATAAATATATTATTATATATATATATATATATATATATAGGTACAAGTGTGTTACACATTAAGCGTATTACGTAACAAACAAGTATGCTATTTTTCGTTTTAGTACCACGTATATAATATATAATATATATATATATATATATATATATATATATATATATATATATATATATATATATATATATATACGGATTTTATTTGATCATATATCAAATAATAACGCTGGCGCGGTGGTCCGCTCGTCGGACGAATTTTCTTTGATGCGTTTTTCCGAGCTTTTTATATAAGTTTACAACTACTAAATAAATAATTCCTGCGCGGTGGTCCGCTGTCGGGCGAATATGCTTATGCAAGAACCATGCACATTGCGTGGTTCCGGTTCATGCTTTAGAACCTAAGCAGTTACTCAATTATCAAGCACTGCTCGTAACTCATTTTGTCTGTATTTTCCAAAGGAAAT
>JACMZG010000032.1:840756-848256 GCA_018340805.1 Microvelia longipes | reverse complement strand
AATATTTTGATTTTATTAATTTTGAAAAAAATTAAAGTTTCAACAGAGTTATACTTAATTAGTTCCACCTTGGGATGGACAATTGGAGGCAGAAATACTTCTGATCCAAATCCAGATACTGTCAGTTTTTTAACTTACACGAACACTCTTCAAACATATACAATTATTCCTAAACCTGATCTACCATTAGATTCTAACAAACAATTAGATTTAAAAAAATTAAGGGAGTTGAAAACCAAAGGTATTACTGACAAACCCGTTTTCAACAAGGACAATAAATCAATTGAATTGTTCCAAAAAGGTATTGATTTTAATCCTGAAACTAAGTGTTACAGTATCTCTAGGCCTTGGCGAAAATTTCCCCCAATAGACCTAGAAAATTATGTTTTAGCATTAGGAAGACTCAAATCCTTGCGGAGAATTAAGACTGAAATAGAGGCCATTTTTATTTTTATTATTTTATTTTACAAAAGATTTACATGTAAAACCTAGACAGCCATAGGGCCACTAGTAGGTAACATGGTAAAAGTCTTACAAAAATCATCAATGGGCATTAAAATACATAATTTATACTAAAATAACAAAAAACTTTCTTAAAATTAAAATGAGTAATACTAAAGTAAAAGAACGAAAAAAAGAATAGCCATTAAAAATATTAAGAAATGAAGCTTCACGTAAAATATCTTATATACACCTAAGCAGAGAAAAACAATTTTAGGATAGATTTAAGGGATTTTAAGGAGGGGAGGTTGGAATTGTTTACAGGAAGAGAATTTAGGGTGGTTATACAACGAACAATGGGACAGACAGACGACAATTTTAAATTCACGTCCCTTAGTTTTTATTGATGAAGAGAGTGTCGGAGGAGAAATAGTAACACCAGAAAAAAGACTCTCTTTTCAAAAGATTACAAAGTCTCCAATTAAATTAGATTTATTTAGTTTATGGAGAAAAGAAAACAGATAGTTAATAAAATAAAAGGAGGAAGCACCAAGAGATTACAAACAGAACCTTAGAACAGAATATTATTGAGGAGAGTGTCGGAATGGAACCCGAAATGACTGATTGACAGACATGGAGACAGCCTAAATTGACAGACAAGTTATAAGACAGTAGACAGAAAAATGACAGAACACATTTACATTATTTAAAAATTAGAATCAATATATTAATGCTCATGCTTCATTTAAATATCAAATGAAAACTCTTGTGTTTAATTAGCATTAGTAGTTTAACACACCTCTTCTTATGATCACCAGTCAACCGGCTTTCGTGTTATCAGTAGATTACATTGTGTTTACGTCATATGCTCCTTCTATATTAGTATTATTCTAAGGTGTTATCAGTAGAATTACATTGTGTTTACAGTCATATGCTCCTTCTATATTAGTATTATTCTAAGGTGTTATCAGTAGAATTACATTGTGTTTACATTCCTATGCTCCTTCTATATTAGTATTATCAGTAGAATTACATTGTGTTTACATTCCTATGCTCCTTCTATATTAGTATTATTCTAAGGTGTTATCAGTAGAATTACATTGTGTTTACAGTCATATGCTCCTTCTATATTAGTATTATTCTAAGGTTATCAGTAGAATTACATTGTTTTTAGGTCATATGCTCCTTCTATATTAGTATTATTCTAAGGTTTTAAAATAAAATGTATTGCCAACGATAAAATAAATTATGTTTTATATAAACTGTAATTAACCTGACAATAGTAATATTTTATCATTATAATTTATAAAAGTAGTCCTAGCAAAAGTAATATAGCAACAATAATAATTTATAATTAAAATAAGTTATAATATACTAACAAAAATCATTTATAATTAAAATAAGTTATAATATACTAACAAAAATAATTTATAATTAAAAAAAGTTAGAATTTACAACCAAAAATTAATTTATAATTAAAATAAGTTATAATTTACTAACGAAAATAATTATAATTAAAATAAGTTATAATTTACTAACAAAATAATTTATAATTTAAAAATAATATACTACAAAAATAATTATAATTAAAATGAGTTATAATTTACTTACAAAAATAATTTATAAATAAAATGAGTTATAATATACTAACAAAAAAATTTTATAATTAAAATAAGTTATAATTTACTAACAAAAATAAACAACTTTAATAAACAACAAAGTGACTTTAATCAAGTTTCAGCCTGAAAATTATTCCGTAATAAAATGTAGAAAGCGATAGACAAGGATTGATGAAGAACGGCTACAATGATTGATTAATCTCTCTGATAAAATAAGTTAAAAAGAAAATAGAAAATTGGACGTAAAACTGAGAGAAAGAAAAATTAATGATTCCGTAAGTGCTTGGTATTGAAGATTTTTTTTTTTTAATTTTCCTCATTTATAGCTTAGGTATAGGAAAATTATTGTTTTTGTGAAAACATCCGAAACAGGGATGCAACCGAAATTATCCGTTTCAGGTGTTTTTAAGGCCTCTTGATTGATTTTCAGAAAATTGTTTGTCTGTATGTGTGTGTGTCTGTTATCATCGTAGCTCCTATTGTATTTATGCTAGAGAGTGGAAAACTTCGTAGAAAAAAATCAGTCTATAGCTGTAGTTGTGCGCTGAAGTGTATTTTTTAATGACGTCATTAACCCGCAATAATGACTCAGCAAAATTTTTAAAAAATCATAAAACGCGATAAAATGCGATCAGAATGAGATTTAGCACGCATGTATGGCGAACAATGTGTCAAGTTTCATTTCATTATTAGCATTAGTTTAATTTTTATCTAATGAAAGTACATTTTTTAAGAAATTGTAAAAAAATCGGGTACGGGGTACCTCGGAACTTTTTCTCATCACATCGGATTCGCTACGCTCATCCTCCCTGCTACGGACTCGCTTCGCTCGTCCTCAGAATATACAATTCGCCAAATTGTTTCTTCGAAAGAGAATAATCATACATTCCAATAGGCCTAAGGAACTAAAATAAAAAGGAAGAAGCGTATCGTATCTTCCCAATAAAAGAGAGATCGAAGATTAAAACATCATTAAATAAGGTAAAAGCGGAAAAATGAAAATATGTCACATCAAAAGTGAAATTAATCACGGGATATAGAGATAGTAGCAATTTCCTGAAGAAATTCAATACGTCGGCTTCCATATAGACACGCAGGTTATACATAATGAGATAAATTGGTTAATTTCTCGAAATTCTATAATAGTATTATTGAGAGAAATAACAGGGAGTATGAACATAAAGGTAGTTGCAGTTTAACTTAAAATAATACTCTATAAAGATGAAGCACTACTGATAACAGAAGAAATGGTCTAAGGACCAGTTGCAACCTTGGTTACAACCTACCCTGCAAACCATTTTAAGCTTACTTTGCAAACCATTTTAAGTTTACAATCTTAGAATAATACTATGTATAGAAGGAGCACAGGACCGTAAACACAATGTAATTCTACTGATAACACGAAAGCCGGTTGACTGGTGCACCTAAGTAATGCTGCCAACCTGACAACAAAACATTATTTTAAATATGTGTCATAAATATCTATTAATAAAGAAAGATTAATAAGAACAAATATAATAACTTAAAAACCTACTGAGTAATTAATAAAACCGGTCTTAGATGGCAAAGGGTGGCGGAATACAAGAATCTACTTTAGTTGACGAGGACTACTTTTAATATATAATTTTAATAAATACTTTAAAGTTTAAACTACAATCTAAAATGCTTTAAATATTGTAATGCACCGATATTTATATTAGTATTTTATGAATAATCAATCATTAATTAATAATAGAACGCAATAATTCAGCAACCGGAAGTATTGCCAACTTTTTTATAAGAAAATTGTATATTGTTAGGATGGCAGCATTACTTAAGACCACCAGTGAACCGCCTTTCGTGTTATCAGTAGTGCTCCTTCTATGTATAGTATTATTCTAAGCTTACAATACTATGAGGTTGGCAGCACCGGCATTGCTCTCACGTTTTATAAATAGTATTTAAAATAAAAAAGGAAAAATACCAGTTATTGAGTAGCAGTACTTCTTTTCATGGCTAAAGCTTAGAATAATACTATATATAGAAGGAGCACAGGACCCTAAACACAATGTAATTCCACGGATAACACGAAAGACGGTTGACTGGTGCACTTACGAGTAAGTAATGCTGCCAATCTGACAACAAAACATTATTTTAAATATGTGTCATAAATATCTATTAATAAAGAAAGATCGTAAAGAACAAATATAATAACTTAAAACACCTACTGAGTAATTAATAAAACCGGTCTTAGATGGCAAAAGGGTGGCGGAATACAAGAATCTACATTTAGTTGACGAGGACTACTTTTAATATATAATTTTAATAAATACTTTAAAGTTTAAACTACAATCTAAAATGCTTTAAATATTGTAATGCACCGATATTTATATTAGTATTTTATGAATAATCAATCATTAATTAATAATAGAACGCAATAATTCAGCAACCGGAAGTATTGCCAACTTTTTTATAAGAAAATTGTATATTGTTAGGGTGGCAGGATTACTTAAGACCACCAGTGAACCGCCTTTCGTGTTATCAGTAGTGCTCTTTCTATATATAGTATTATTCTAAGCTTACAATACTATGGGGTTGGCAGCACCGGCATTGCTCTCACGTTTTATAAATAGTATTTAAAATAAAAAAAGGGGCCTTCGGCTTTTTTGCCTCTACGCAGCCATGGCGCTTCGTGCCTCGGCCAGCGGCATCGGCACTAGGGGACCCTGCATCTTCCGGTGGCCGATTCGCGGCAACATTGTTGTTGACATTTATCAGTTCGTCGTATTACTTGTTTATACAAGTGGCATACCACCTCAATATTATAGTAAGACACATGCCTAAAATCAGTTGACAGCGCGGGAAAACAGTGTTGAGAAACCAGTGAGATAGTGCATATTAATAATAATACATTTTAAAAAAGGGCTCGCTTTGCTCGCTAAATTGCGTATCTTTATAATTTTATGTAGTAAAGAAGGCTTGCTTTGCTCGCTAGATTGCGTATATTTATAATAATACATAGTAAGAGAGGCTCGTCTCGCTCGCTAGATAGAGTATGTCTATAATAATACAATTTAAAAAGGCTCGCTTCACTCGCTAGATAGTGCATATTTATAATAATAAATTTTAAAAAAAGGCTCGTTTCGCTCGCTAAAGTGCGTATCATTATAATTTTATGTAAAGATTCTTCTGATTTTCTGATTTAAAATTGAGGGCTTAGTTTAACATCCAGGACTAATCTCATTGGCTCCCACGCATTATTTTTTCCACGCTGTCAACTGATTTTAGCCGTGTGTCGTATAATAGGGCATTGTCAAATGTATTAATCTAAAACGTGATTTGTGTACATTAGGTTATATATAATAAACTGCGTAGGCTTCCGCGGTTGTTGTCATGAAGATTTAGGTCTTCCGGTGGTGACCGCGTCAACGTAGATGAAGAATCCGACGTTTCGCTTCCACTGTGGGAGGCATCTTCAGGGATGTAGGACATCATGGATAGAAACGCAATGCTCTACAAAACTGAACTGAACTTTATATGAGTTCAGTTTTGTAGAGCATTGCGTTTCTATCCATGATGTCCTACATCCCTGAAGATGCCTCCCACAGTGGAAGCGAAACGTCGGATTCTTCATCTACATTGACGCGGTCACCACCGGAAGACCTAAATCTTCATAGGTTATATATGTCAGTCAATAAGACCGGAACTAATCCAAGAGCCAGACCTGAAATAATGTGATTAATTTTGTACTACTTTAAACTAAATTTGTCTGCAAATATAACTTAAATTACAAAGGAGAAACATAATAAAAGAGAAAGAAGTCTCTCCACAAAAATATATTCTTAATAGCAAAGCGCTTTCAACCTAACAAGAGGTCATCATCAGTGCTAGCTGTTGAATAAAGAAGAGAGTGATAGATGAGTCTTATAGATCAGATATCAAAGATAGACTATCTTTGAATATATTAAAAAATAAAAGAATATATTTTTGTGGAGAGACTTCTTTCTCTTTTATTAAGATGAACTCCATTAACGCTCACCATAGTTCTTCAAGGAGAAACATAGTCTGCCTATCTATAGTGGAACCCTTTATATGAATGCACTCGCTCAAAATATTAGAAAATCACACAAATTTCAATTTTCTTGCAATAAGTGGTTCCCTGTGGGTCGTGGGCAAAACATGATGATAACATTCTTTAAAGCTGATAAAATTTCTTATAAAACGAGTGTGTTTTCATCAAAATTAGATCACTACAACTTAAGTTATGACATTTCATAAATAGCCAATAAAATGCACAATAATTTTCCAAAGAAATTCACTAACTTTGCATAAATTAACAATTTGTTTAGTGTTTTTGAAAGAGCCATAACTGTGGTTGCAGTTATCCGATTTTTATGATTAAACACTCGTTTTATAGTAAATTTTATCACCTTTAAAAAACGTTCTTTTCATGTTTTGCTCTCGATCCACAGGGAACCACTTATTTCGAGAAAATTTCAAGCATGCGCAATCATATAAAGGGGTCCAGTCTGGATAGGCAGACTATGCTTTTCCTTCATAATTTAAGATAAATATATTATTAGAAAATTTCAAATTTCATTTAAGTTAAACCATTTCCCAATTTTATAAAAAACGTACACGAGGTCATTCATTAAAAATTGAACTAATGCTGAAAATGAGATGAAATTGGCACGCATGTTAGTCTTATACATAGTCACATGCGTCCCAAGTCTTAATTTGATCGCAACATTTTTCCGCGTTTTATGATTTTTCGAAATTTGGGCTGAGTCATTATTGCTGGTTAATAACGTCATAAGAAAATATTTTCCGAATAGAACAACTGCAGCGGTAGACTGATTTTCGTACAAAATTTCAGCTCTCTATCATAAATAAACAGACACACATACACACACACACATATACTGACAGACAACTTTGCGAAAACCACTCAGGAGTCCTTATATATATATATATATATAATATATATATATATATATATATATAAATAATATATTAATAATATAAAATTAAATTGTTTTATACAAATTCGAACAGTAATAGTTATTTATGCCAAAGGCTGAGAAGTGTGTTTTATGTCACGGCAATTAGATTTACCGATGAGCGAAAGCGAGTCGGGAAAAATTGCCAAGACATAAGACAATTCTCAGCCGGATGGCATACACTATTTTTTTTGAGGTAGCACTCATTAAATAAACTGCGTTATATACTTAATTGAACAAAAAACAAACGTCCTATTAACTCCATATTATCGTCGTCATTAAATTTCATCCTAGCTTCACACTTTTTACTCAAAAATGTAAAAGCTTTACAAAATAACACACAAAAAATTGTCATTAGAACACCTTTAAAAACGAAAAAAAAATTAGTCTACGAAACAAACAGAACAAACAGATTGTTTTTTGAACCACGCTAACATTACAGTAATGGCGGCAACATATGA
>JACMZG010000032.1:805756-838256 GCA_018340805.1 Microvelia longipes | reverse complement strand
TGTATTTATTCGTACTCGCTTTAATCGGTTTGGACTTAGAAAACAGTCTTTCGGTACATTTGTTCATTCACTTAAAGGTTAAGTTATACTACCTTAAGTTATCACTTATATGGGTCGTATTTACTAGGCTCAAAGTAATAATTAAAGCTGTATGCATTAAATAGTTATTTATGCCATAAGGCTGAGAAGTGTGTCTTTATGTCACGGCAATTAGATTTACCGATGAGCGAAGCGAGTCGGGAAAAATTGCCAAGACATAAAGACATTCTCAGCCGGATGGCATACACTATTTTTTTTGAGGTAGCACTCATTAAATAAAGCACTCATTAAAAAAAATAAAAAAGCACTCATTAAACTGCGCCATATACTTAATTGAAAAAAAAACGTCCAATTATTATTAACTCCATATTATCGCCGTCATTAAATTCATCCATAGCTTCACACTTTTACTCAAAAATGAAAAAGCTTTACAAATAAACACACAAAAATTGTCAATTAGAACACCTTTTAAAAACGAAAAAAAATTAGTCTACGAACAAAAACAGAACAAAATGAACGTTTTTAAATAAAGCTCATGAGGTTTTTACACAGATTGTTTTTTGAACACGCTAACATTACAGTAATGGCGGCAACATATGAATTACTTTTACGTCTAGGAGTTTTTTTACATTCATTATTGTCCTCGGAGGTGAAAAGTACTAAATAACCTCCTATAACAATAATGATTGGCTTCTCATCCTAAAACGGTCCAATAAAGTGCTCAATTACGTACTACCTCAAAAAAAAAACAAATTTTAAAAAAAAAAAAAAACATGCTTATGAGATTGGTCATGGAAGGGGGGGGGGGGAGGAGGGGGGGGGGAGGTGAATTTTTGGGAGGATGGGAGACTTACTGATCAAAAATTTATAAATACTAGATAGGTCCTAAATGGAGGCTTTAGTTGTCAGCATAACTTAAACCAAATTTTCGCACGATTTCGTAATAATTCTATTTCTTAAGAAACCACTCCGAAACAAAAACTTTATATTCCTAAGGTACAATTGAAAGTTAAAAATAACCTCATCGCATTAAACCTCTCTGAGTTATTGTAAACTTTGGAGTTTGTGGAAAATTTAAAAGTTTTAGCGAAGTTTCAAGTTTGTGCAAACAGGACCAACTTTACCATTTCCTAAGTTTGCTAGTAGTTGAGTCTTTACCTGCAAAAAGGCTTTATTCGTAAAGCTTTGTTTTATGTACCTCATTATTTATACTATAATAAATCTAATTAAAATCAAGTTGAGGATTAAGGTCTCCTGATGTTGACCGCGTAAACGTAAAGGATTTATCCTAATAGTACAAGAACCAGACCTAAAAAAATTTAAGTAATTTTTGTACTACTTTAAACCAAATATTTCTGAAAGTATACCTTAAATTACGAAGAAAAAACAAAGTCTGCCTATCCAGAGAGGAGCCTTTCACATGATGGCGCATGCTCAAAATTTTATAAAATCGCACAAATTTGAGTTTTCTTAAAATAAGTAGTTCCCTATATGTCGTGTGCTAAACATGAAGAGAACATTTTTAAAGGTTATATAAAATGTTCAATAAAACGAGTATTTAATAATAAAAATCGGATAGCTGCAACTAAAGTTATGGCTTAAGCAAGCTAAAATTAATTTATGCAAAGTTAGCGAATTTCTTTAGAATAATATTGGCTATTTGTGCATTTTTGGTCATTTAACAAATGTCATATAATAAGTTGTATTTATCCGAAGTTGTCATTAATAAGTTGTATTTATCCGATTTTGACGAAAAAACCAGTCGTTTTATAGTAAAGTTTATCAGCTTTAAAAAATGTTCTCTTTATGTTTTGTCATAACTTTAGTTGCATTTATTTGATTTTAACGAAAAACCCATTCGTTTTATAGTCTTGTTAACTTCGTGTTTTGCACACGACCTTAGAATAATACTATATATAGAAGGAGCACAGGACCGTAAACACAATTTAATTCCACTGATAACACGAAAGCCGGTTGACTGGTGCAACTAAGTAATGCTGCCAATCTGACAACAAAACATTATTTTAAATATGTGTCATAAATATCTATTAATAAAGAAAGATCGTAAAGAACAAATATAATAACTTAAAACACCTGCTGAGTATTTAATAAAACTGGTTTTAGATGGCAAAAGGGTGGCGGAATACAATAATCTACATTTAGTTGACGAGGACTACTTTTTATATATAATTTTAATAAATACGTTAAACTACAATCTAAAATGCTTTAAATATTGTAATGCACCGATATTTATATTAGTATTTTATGAATAATCAATCATTAATTAATAATAGAACATAATAATTCAGCAACCGGAAGTATTGCCAACTTTTTTTTTAGAAAATTGTATATTGTAAGGGTGGCAGCATTACTTAGTTGCACCAGTGAACCGCCTTTCGTGTTATCAGTAGTGCTCCTTCTATATATAGTATTATTCTAAGCACACGACCTACAGGGAACCACTTATAGCAAGAAAACGGGAATATGTGCGATTTTGTAATATTTTACGAGAGCGCATTCATATGAAGGACTCCACTCTAGATCGGCAGACTATGCTTTTCCTTCATAATTTAAGGTATATTTGCAGAAAAATTTGGTTTGAATAAGTACGAAATGAGTCAAATGTTTTAAGGTTTGGCTCTTGGACAGTTCGTTTTTTCTCCACCGAGGAAAGCAGTATCATCATCAATTGCAGAATAATATACATAAAATCATAAATATTTTTTATGACGTCATTAACACTCAGTAGTGATAGTAATATGGGGGGAGTGGTAGTAACTACCAGGCAAGTAGGCCACGTTGTTGGGCCCTTTTTCCAGCCCCTTAAGATAGTGTTCTACTCCTTTTAATTTCAAGTGTAGGTATATTTCATCTAATCTAGACTGAAGAGCCGTAAATTTATATGGTTTCTCCACGCCTTTATTTAAACCAAACCTCCACACACTTTAAACTACAAGGCAGAAACAGTATAGTATTATAATGAATCTGAAATGAGGGTCCTAAATTTTGCCTATACCCAGTTTCATTTAGAGTAAGAGATCTTTAACGAGTACCTGATAACGCACAGGCTCGAGATTACCGGCTTTACGTCCCTTCTGAAGGACGTGGTACGCATAATTTTTATCCATCTCATAAAAATCCCAGAGGCCCGTGCTGGGATTGAACCCATGACTAAATAAACTCGGAAGTTTAAAGTCCATTTATTCTGTGTATTGGCAGCGTACCTTAACTACTACACCACGGGTGACTCTGTCATTAACCCTCAATAATTATTACTTAGCCAAATTTTCGAAAACACGTAATAAATTGGTACATTAAGGCGATCCTGCAAAGAGGGGGGGTAAAAATCACTTAAATGGAAATATCTCCGGTTCTCGGCAAAATATCAAAATTCTAAGACGGTACTTCACTTCTAATTTTTATTCTGCACATTTTAAGACTCATTTCAACCTTCTGGAGCAAAAAACAGTGGCGCAATTTGAGAACTACTTTAAAAATTGTAGTTCTCAAATTGCATCCCTGTTTTTTGCTCCAGAAGGTTGAAATGAGTCTTGAAATGTGCAGAATAAAAATTAGAAGTGAAGTACCGTCTTAGAATTTTGATATTTTGCTTACAACCAGAGATATTTCCATTTAATTGATTTTTACCCCCACTCTTTGCGGGATCCCCTTAAGTTTCGTTTCAATACAAGAATATCTTGATAGATGTGTTTATCCTAAGGACGAGCGAAGCGAGCCTGAATTAGTGAAGATGAGCGTAGAAAATCTAATGATTTGTACCTGGTTTTTACCATATTTTTACGTATTTGTAAAACATTAATTAGTCATATATTAATAACTTAATAATTATAAGTTCTTCAAACAATATGATTTTGAATGAGCACCAGTGGAGTTCATAATGAAAGGAACGAAAAAAAGAGTCTCTCCACAAAACTATAATTTATTCAAAGTGCTTTCAACCTAACATGAGGCCATCATCAGTGTCTGATATAACAGAAAGAATAAATAGCTAAGATAAAGACATTAAAGGTAAATACGAGTACAAGACTGAAAACGAAAAAGAAGAGAAAGAAAACTGCGAATTCCACAGTTTGACTTGTATTTACCTTTAATGTCTTTCTCTTAGCCGTTTATTCTTTCTATTATATCTGGCACTGATGATGGCCTCATGTTTGGTTGAAAGCGCTTTGAATAAATTATTATTTTGTGGAGAGACTCTTTCCTTCACTCCATTAATTCTTCATACAAGACACCGAGCTCCTTAGAAATCTATATCTGTAAAAATAAAAATTCAACCCGCGTTTCGCATTCCAAGTTTATGATACATCTTAAAACTTCCCTATCAACAGGAGAAAGAAATGAACTCAAAATATTTACCTCAGACACATAAACTCAAATTACCGTTCTCTATGGGATTTAAAAGAAAAATTTTTATATTCGTTTACAAACCAAAAGAAAACAAACAAACAAACATCAAACAGACCACATATGAAGTATCATCAAACTCTTTGTTTATAGAATAAAATAAAAAAAAACATAGTACAATTTTGTTTATCGTTCCCCTTTATCGCTTTTAGCGAATTTCCTTTGGAAATTCGGCTAATGGGATAGGCGTCATGGCGGAATTCGAACCTCGGACCACGACACAATCCGTTTCAGAGGTCCCTAATGACGAAAAAATACGTTTCGCGAGACTATATATATATATATTATATATATATATATATATATATATATATATATATATATATATATATATATATATATATATATATATATATATATATATATATATATATATATATATATATATATATATATATATATATATATATATATATATATATATATATGTATTTCTAGCCACTTTCTTGTAAACACTCTATCTTTCGAACGAATTAATATTTTTTAACCAAACTTGGTAAAAAATCAACCTTCGGGAGGACACGAACCCTATTGAAAACCAGGTTTTTGTGACGTCATTAACCCGGTTTGCTGAGTCAGCAAAATTTTCAAAAAATCGGCAAAATTCAGGTTAATATTTTTCGCCGCGAAAAAGGTAATATTTATGTTTTTTGAGACGCTGAATCGAATGAAACCGGTCCGAAGTCGATACGACCACTCTAAGTGACCAAAAAGTCCAAAAAACCATTGTAAATTACCAAAAACCAAAATTTAGGTCGATAAAAAATAAATTTCGAGTAGGGTGTCGTTTTCGATGTATTTTTGGACGCTGAATCGAATGAAACCGGTCCGAAGTCGATACGACCACTCTAAGTGACCAAAAAGTCCAAAAACCATTGTAAATTACCAAAAACCAAAATTTAGGCCGATAAAAAATAAATTTCGAGTAGGGTGTCGTTTTCGATGTATTTTTGGGCGCTGAATCGAATGAAACCGGTCCGAAGTCGATACGACCACTCTAAGTGACCAAAAAGTCCAAAACACCATTGTAAATTACCAAAAACCAAAATTTAGGCCGATAAAAAATAAATTTCGAGTAGGGTGTCGTTTTCGATGTATTTTTGGGCGCTGAATCGAATGAAACCGGTCCGAAGTCGATACGACCACTCTAAGTGACCAAAAAGTCCAAAAAACCATTGTAAATTACCAAAAACCAAAATTTAGGTCGTTGAAAAATAAATTTCGAGTAGGGTGTCGTTTTCGATGTATTTTTGGGCGCTGAATCGAATGAAACCGGTCCGAAGTCGATACGACCACTCTAAGTGACCAAAAAGTCGAAAAAACCACAACAAAATTATAGAAAACCAAATTACGGTCGTTAAAAATTAAATTTCGAGTAGGGTGTCGTTTTCAATGTTTTTTAGGCCTCTGAGTTGAATGCCAGTGGTCCGGAGTCAATGCAACTACTCAAACTCAGGGTACCTGGGTTCAAATCCTGGAAGGGACGATAATTTTTTATCGTTTTTTTTTTTTTACTTATATAAGTTTACAACTAGAAAATAATTCTGGCGCGGTGGTCCGCATGTCGGGCGAATTTCCTTTGGATGCGTGTTTCCGTGCTTTTTACATTTATAAGTTTACAACTACTAAATAAATAATCCGCCGCGGTGGTCCGCTGTCGGGCGAATTTCATTTAGAATGCGTGTTTCCGTGCTAAACAACCCATTTCTTGCTTATGCAAGAACCATGCCCATTGCGTGGTTCCGGTTCATGCTTTAGAACCTAAGCAGTTACTCAATTGTCAAGCACTGCTCGTAACTCATTTTGTCTGTATTTTCCAAAGGAAATGCGCTAAAACCTTTAAAGATAACTGACTAAGCTTAAAGATAAGTAACTAATCTTTAAACTAGTGCAAATAATAGTGCGTACTTCTAATTTTAGAGGCATAGTTTTGTACAACAACTGGATGATTATGCGCATTTCCTTAGGTTTAGGTTAGGTTACCTAAGCATTAGCTTAGGTTCTAAAGCATGAAGCGGAACCACGCAATGGGCATGGTTCTTGCATAAGCAAGAAATGGGTTGTTTAGCACGGAAACACGCATTCTAAATGAAATTCGCCCGACAGCGGACCACCGCGGCGGATTTATTTATTTAGTAGTTGTAAACTTATATAATGTAAAAAGCACGGAAACACGCATCCAAAGGAAATTCGCCCGACATGCGGACCACCGCGCCAGAATTTTTACTTCACAGATGTTAAACTGTATCTCTTAGTTTACAGTATGATATTAAATTTACTTACTATACATTTTTTCAGCCAAACCTACAATGCATTTGCTGATCCTATACTAATATTATACCAATTCTAATCATAAAGGGATATAGTATTAGAATAAAGTATGTATATAGTATATATATATATATATATATATATATATATATATATATATTATATATATATATATATAATATATATATATATATATATATATATATACGGAAAAGTTCCGGACCGAGGGTACCCCGCACCTAATTTTTTCATTCTTTTACGCATACTATAATAATAGCATAGTAAATACTCTACTAATACTAAAACTATTTGCTGTTACTAAACCTTAACATACCGACTACCACGATTTAGTATACTTTTATAAGATATTGATATTTTATAAAAGTATACTATATTGATATTTATGTTTCTTATTTATCAATATAATTAGTGGCTAATAATATAAGGCACAATATAATTGTGCGAGAAGAGTTGCAAAACTCGGTAGTATCAAATAATATAGCATATAATATAGATTAATTTAACAATTATAGTTATTTTGTGACAAATAATGTTTTTCAATCTTCTTATTTAGTTGGCCAGTAGTTAAGCAAACAATTATAGTCATTTTGTGCCAAAAAATGTTTTCAATCTTTTTATCTAGTTGTCCCGTAGTTAAACAAACAATTATAGTCATTTTGTGCCAAAATTTTTTCAATCTTTTTATCTAGTTGGCCAGTAGTTAAGCAAACAATTATAGTCATTTTGTGCCAAAAAAAATAATGATTTTAAACTTTTTATCTAGTTGTCCAGTATTTAAGCAAACAATTACAGTCATTTGTGCCAAAAATGTTTTAAATCTTTTTATCTAGTTGTCCAGTAGTAAAGCAAACAATTATAGCATTTTGTGCCAAAAAATGTCTTCAAACTTTTTATCTAGTTGGCCAGTAGTTAAACAAACAATTATAGTCATTTTGTGCCAAAAAATGTTTTCAATCTTTTTATCTAGTTGTCCAGTAGTTAAACAAACAATTATAGTCATTTTGTGCCAAAAAATGTTTTCAAACTCTTTATCTAGTTGTCCAGTAGTTAAGCAAATAATTATAGTCATTTTGTGCCAAAAAATGTTTTCAATCTTTTTATCTAGTTGTCCAGTAGTTAAACAAACAATTATAGTCTTTTGTGCCAAAAAATGTTTTTAACCTTGTTATCTATTGGCCAGTAGTTAAGCAAACAATTATAGTAATGTTGTGCCAAAAATGTTTTAAATCTTTTTTCTAGTTGGCCAGTAGTTAAGCAAACAATTATATTCATTTTGTGCCAAAAAAAAAATGATTTTAAACTTTTTATTTAGTTGTCCAGTAGTTAAGCAAACAATTATAGTCATTTTGTGCCATATATGTTTTAAATCTTTTTATCAAGTTGTCGAGTAGTTAAGCAAACAATATAGTCATTTTGTGCCAAAAAATGTTTTCAAATCTTTTTATCTAGTTGTCCAGTAGTTAAGCAAACAATTACAGTCAATTTGTGCCAAAAATGTTTTCAAACTTTTTATCTAGTTGTCCAGTAGTTAAGCAAACAATTACAGTCATTTTGTGCCAAAAATGTTTTAAATCTTTTTATCTAGTTGTCAGTAGTTAAGCAAACATTACCAGTCATTTGTGCCAAATGTTTTAAATCTTTTATCTAGTTGTCCAGTAGTTAAGCAAACATTACAGTCATTTTTGCCAAAATGTTTAAATCTTTTTATCTAGTTGTCCAGTAGTAAGCAAACAATTACAGTCATTTTGTGCCAAAAATGTTTAAATCTTTTTATCTATATGGCCAGTAGTAAAACAAACAATTATAGTCATTTTGTGCCAAAAAATGTTTTCAATCTCTTTATCTAGTTGTCCAGTAGTTAAGCAAACAATTATAGTCATTTTGTGCCAAAAAAAAAAGATTTTAAACTTTTTATCTAGTTGTCCAGTAGTTAAGCAAACAATTACAGTCATTTTGTGCCAAAAATTTTTAAATCATTTTATCTAGTTGGCAGTAGTTAAGCAAACAATTATAGCATTTTGTGCCAAAAAATGTTTTTAAACTTTTTATCTTGTTGGCCAGTAATTAAGCAAACATGTATAGTCATTTTGTGCCAAAATGTTTCAATCTTTTTTCAAGTGTCCAGTAGTTAAGCAAACAATTACAGTCATTTTGTGCAAAAATGTTTTAAACTTTTTATCAAGTTGTCCAGTAGTTAAGCAATCAATTATAGTCATTTTGTGCCAAAAAATGTTTTCAATCTTTTTATCTAGTTGGCCAGTAATTAAGCAAACATGTATAGTCATTTTGTGCCAAAAAATGTTTTTAATCTTTTTATCTAGTTGTCCAGTAGTTAAGCAAACAATTACAGTCATTTTGTGCCAAAAATGTTTTAAATCTTTTTATCTAGTTGTCCAGTAGTTAAGCAAACAATTATTGTCATTTTGTGCCAAAAAATGTTTTTAAACTTTTTATCTTGTTGGCCAGTAATTAAGCAAACATGTATAGTCATTTTGTGCCAAAAAATGTTTTCAATCTTTTTATCAAGTTGGCCAGTAGTTAAGCAAACAATTATAGTAATTTTGTGCCAAACAATTTATAGTAAGTAAAATATGAAACAGAAAATAACTGATACAGTACATCTCATTGGTAGCCTGTTTTGCTTCCATTATTTTTTTATATTTTTACCCAAAAACTCATTCAACTTTTATCAATATTTTAACATTTCAAGTTATTGATTTGTCTATTTTTACATTCAGGCAAAAAACAAAACAAAAAAGATCAAAAGAATAAAATACGAAAAAATGAAATTATTCGGTTAACAAGATAAAAAAAAGTAAATAAATAAACAAAAGAAAATAAAAAATAAAATATTAGCGAGAGTAAGTCGGATGTCCTTTGGAGAAAATATAAATATAAATGTCAACAAATAATAGAAAATAATAGAGGATCACCAATTTAAGAATTAATTAATTACCATAAATATATAACAGAGGAATATTGATTTTAATTTTTTTAACTAATTGTTTAATTATATTTACTTCTACATTTATAACACATTTAAACTTGAAGATCTTATTTATTTTTTGCCCTAATTTCTACATTTTATATGTCAACGATTAAGATGCTGGAATATATTTTTATTAGGCTACAACATATATTTTTTAAAAACAATATACATTATTGTTTTTTAATCTAATTTTTAAATGATATATGTCAAATATATTTAGTGCATAATTAGATATTTTTGAGGAATAAAATGTATAGAAATTTTAACTCTAAGGTTAAACCTTTTCATAAGTATTAAATCAAAGAAGATAAGCTTGTAAAACATTTCTTGTTCAAAAGCAAGAATTTTCCAGCGTAACCCTTTCATCTGCATATTTATGTTATTAACTTAACACAAAGGGCAAAAAAGGAATTGTTGTGTTATAATTAAATCAAATTAATGAACTAGCTTTTTTAGTCAATTTTCGAAAAAAAAAAAATACACTAATGATGTCTTTGGCACAAAAGCAGCATTTATACATTATATATATATATATATATATATATATATTATATAATATAATATATATATATATATATATATATATATATATATATATATATATATATATTCCCCTATTTTTATTTATTTTATTATGTCCTATTATTTTTATTTGATTTATTTAAATTCTTTCATTTATCACAAGAGCGTCTTAATATTTTCAATACACATACTATATTAAAAGAATATTAATATCAAACATGCCCTCCCTCTGCAAATGATACCCTATGTGATTTGTTTTTAGCATCCTTTTCTGTAAACACTTTAGTTTTTTTTATTTTTATTTGAATGTCATAAAGTTTTTTTTTAATTTCAATCTACTTTAAATTAGTTCAATACATATTATATCATAACTCGGTACTCCACCCTTATAAAACTATATGGCAAGGGGTTACATGATATATATATATTATAATATATATATATATATATATATAACTCAACTCCTATACGGATTCCTGCAATGACGTCGCACGTCATTCATAAAAAAGTCAGGTAACAAGAGGCCAGGATTTCGATGATAAATTGCGAACTTAGTACGAAAATCAATCTACCGCTGGTGTTTTGCTATTCCGAAAATAATATTTTATGACGTCATTAAGCCGGAATAATGACTCAGAAAAACTTTCGAAAATTATAAAAAAGGCGGCAAAGTGATGCGATTAGAGTGAGATATAGCACGCATGTAGCTATGTATAAGACTAACATATGAGCTAAGTTTCATCTCATTATTAGCATTAGTTCAAATTATATCAAGTCACTTTTGTACGTTTTTTAAAGAATTTTAAAACATTCGGAAAACAATCCAATTAAATTGAAATTTGGTACAAGTATATAACTGTACGTAGTAAATAAGTTCACCTAGTTTCGTTTCAATATGACAAGTATATTCATGATTTTTTTGGATCATAAAAGTTAAGAAGCATTGAACGTGGTCAGTGCTGCATGGGTGAAGGATGAGGATAAAACAAGTGTATTTAATATCTGAGGACGAGCGAAACAAGATCGAAGAGGTGTTGCAACATAAATTTGAAGAGTTGCATATTCTGAGAACGAGCGAAGCGAGTCCAAATTTGGGAGGGTAAGCGCAGCGAATCCGATTTTATTAGGAAACGTTGGATTTTTTTATATTTTTTATTAAAACTGTTGTACTTTTTTTCCCCAACACTTTTATGTTTTTATTGTATTTTATTGCATTAATTTTATTATTTCAAATATGTGTAAGGGCAGATCTGAGATGAATAGTAAATCGCCGTCGACAAAATCATAAGCAATAGTTTGGGGCCGATTTACGATGCATCTCGGAGATCCATCCTAGTTGCGGGTTGCTGGTCCAATAAAATAACAAAAAAAAACGGATAAATTTTAAACAAGAAACTCAGCATTTATTTTTTATTAAAACCACATTAAGAGGACTGTATTTTGTAATCTTAGCTTAAAAAAATCATAAAAATTATAAGGAATTCCTTTTAATAAAATCATAAAAATCAAATTTATACTTCAGGCTGTTTTTATTCAAAATTACTAATTTTCCAGTGTTTTCACATTTAATGCCCTTTTACATCCTATTTTGGCCATCTGTTCTAAATTAAAATTATTATTTTCATCTTTCATAATTCTCATAAAACCGTAAAATAAAATATGTCTCCCACGATAGACGGGAACGATATCGACGCACGGTAAATCGATAACTTTGGCTGTCGATTGAGGCTTCATCTAAGTCAGGTTAAGTAGATTATCATCGATATCGATAAAGTTGTCTTCATAAAAGTAGTAAAATAAGAGTAAATTTCCTACCGGTATTTAGGTTATCCAAAATACAAGTTTCACCAGCATCCAATGCACAAAACATTACCAACTCACAACATAATATTAAGCTAATTTTCCAACTTTATAAGGTTTCTTTGGTTGAAAATCGGGAGTCCCATTGTACGAGAATGATTTCTTCGTAATCCTGCAGGAGATTCAGAGAGTTAGCGATCTCTGAGCTGCCAGGTGAGATACGAGGAAATGCGTACTTGTCACATACACAGACTAGGGCCGACTGACTGGACACGGAGCGCGGAAGAGCCGATATACTCGCGAGGTAAATACGGCACGACCCTTGACCAGACAATACCTTATTACATACTACATAAAAATAAAGACATTATACAAATAATATTATATACTGAAAATCGACATACTACTTAAACTTGACTTATTACGCGACATAATAAAACCATGACATACTACTGCGTGCGTGAACAATGTGCTATCTTTAAAATATTGTTTTTTTTTTAATTTTTTATTTTATTCTATTTATTTACTTTTATTATTTAGTTGGGAGGATAAGCGTAGCGAATCCGACGTGACAAAAAAAAATTCCGAGGCACCCTAATCCGATATTTTATGTTCATTTTTGTTTTTTATAAAATATTCTTAAATTACTAAAAAAAAGGAATAATAAGACAAGATAAAATTGTTTTAGTAAAAAGAGCGCAAAAAAACAAAGTAAAGATGGAGGGAATAAAATCTATAGGGATAAGGAGAAAAAGTAGACGGGAAAAAGAAAGGGGGAAATAAAAAATTATTATCTCCCGGCATGTTATAAATGACCGGGAGATAACAGCAATCCTTTTTATTTTCTAACTTAAGGGCATAATTTTTTATTTCCTATATTGATATCCCTGGTAGCGATAGAGGGGAAAAATTGTCATTTTTTATCTCTAGAGAAATAATAGGGAAATAATAAGGGAGATGTGACACAAAGTGGTTTCTATGGAGACTTTTTCAATTTTATTTCTTTCATCCTTAATAAATGAATTTTAATTGTAAAAAAAATCATTTTTCTTCCGCTCATTCTTTAAGAGCTAATAGTGATTCGTCCTTTATCTCCATAGCAACCATATGTCACTACGTTTTTAAACTTTTTTCAATAGAATCTTTCAAAAAACTCTCTTTTTTAAAAAGATTGAAATTTAATATTTACTGAAATTTCGTTCTCGTCGTGTGTAGTCAAATCTATGAATTTACTTTTCTCGAAAAGTAAACATGGCTGAACAAAACTAAGGCCCGTATTCAAAGACATTTTCTTAAAATTTTCATTAAGGAGAATTTTAGGAAAATGTTTTTAAGCCACGAAAACCATGTTTTTCCCCATTTTTAAATACGGGAACGATCATTTAAATGTCGTGGCTTAAAAACATTTTCCTTACCTAAACCTGACATTGTCCTTAAGGAGACCTAACATTTTCCTAACATTCTCCTTAAGGGTTCCTTAAGGAGAATGTTAGGAAAATGTCTTTGAATACGGGCCTAAAAGTAGCGTTGTATTCAGAGGGTAAAACTTAATAGGAAACTAAAAAACAGCATATCAAAGGTTAGTTCTGTCGAAAATAAGATAGTGCCATTTTCGTTCTTTTATACCGTAGGTATAAACAAAAAGTAATGAGTTGAATTTGAAAATCCAAAATCGATATTTCATCAGAATTATTAGTTTCAGCCGTTTAAGACCTCCTGAGTTGTTTTTATTAATGTGTCTGTCTTTACCAGATGTGTCTTTTTTACCAAGTGTGATAGATCGTTTTTTCTAGTTCAGTTATGCAAGAAAGATATTACATGTTACAAAAATTAATTTTAAGATTAACTTGTTTGATTCTGATAATAATTATTTATGCAAGCATTAACTCTGATAGAGTATTTGCATTTTTTCAAAAAACATTTTTTAGATTATATGTGTTTAAAAAATATATTAAGCAGTAAAAAAAATATTTAATTTTATTTTAAATAGTCGAAATAGGCATTTAAAGAAGAGGAGAGGGGGAATGGGTGAGAGAGTGGGGGTGAAAACGGAACGTTCTAAAGGTTGGGTCGTTTAAGGTACAGATGGGAGTTTTAGTTAGAATTATCGTAAGGTCAACAGTTGCTTACAGTTCAATAGAATGTAAAGAAGACTGAAAGAAAACAATTCCGTGTTCCAGGTAATACAATGCCTAAGGAAAGTGATGACTACAGCTGTCAGTATCATCTTGTTGACAGTATAGAATAAACTCTTATGAGTGTCGCTCTAGTGAATATTGTACTACAAGGCGGTATTCTTACGTCTGACGTCACACAAGCAGTCGAGGCCGTTTTTCCGCCAAAAGAACATGTTTTAATATATTTTTCGTTTTTTTCTGTACAATTAATATTATATGTTATTTCATACTAATATTTTACAGTGTGTTCTTTTACATGATGTACTTTGAGTACGTCATGTAAACGTAGCGTCTAATTATTATAGTCAGATCCTAAACATTTTTCACCATTCATTATTGTGACGGTCATTTCATCATTATTGTAACGGCCATTTTACCATTATGAAATGACCATCACAATAACGATCTTTTTTAATCAGTTTTTATAAAAAATTTTACACTAGAAAATTCCTTAACATACCGGCTACCTTGTTAAAAATATTTTCCAGAGAACATGGTAGATTTATAGGTTTTGTATATATCAGTAATATTAGTGATTGGTGGTAAATTAATCAGTTTATTTTGCTCAACGATATGTATTGAGGGTTTGCAATGTGACGTCGGCATTACATCGATTTTACCTAATGATCTTTTTAATTAGTTGTTTTATACAAACTTTAAAATAGAACAACCTGTACATTAACATTATTAAAATGTGCGCATTATCAGTCGCTAAATGTGCGAATCCACAGAAATTATTTGCACATTTACAGATGCAAAAAAGTGAAAATTCACTAAAGCGAAATGTCAGTGTGCACATTCACAGTAGCCAAATGTGCGCATTTGCAGTAACCAAAATTGCACATTAGCAGTAGCAAAAAAAAGGCACTCGCAGTAGCAAGATTTACTCGATGTAAGTAGTAATTTTTTTTTATTTAAAATAAAAAAAAAAAAACTATGATATTTATGCTTAAAATGTATTATATAATAAAATAATTGAAAAATAAAGAAAATCGGTATGATATAAGGGAGAATAAAATTAAGAATTATAGAAGTATAAATATGGACGACAAAATAAATAAATTTGAAATGTGTTATGTTTATTTTTAGAAATTTTTTTAATGTTAAATTATGTGATATTTATATTAGAGATAAGAAATGTTTTAGATATTTATTATAGTTAAATTAATTTTAGATGTATGCATGTTACCAACCAACCTCTTTGAGGTGCCACGGCCTATAGCCGAACATTTATAAAAGTTATTTTGTTTGAGTCATTGTAATCTTGTATCTATAGTTTATAACCTTTTATAAATAATAAATGGCTTATTTATTTATTTATATTTTAAATAGTAAAATTTAGACAATCACTGTAATATAGTATGCGCATTTGCAGTAGCAAAATATGCACATTCACAGTAGCACAATTTGCACATTCACAAAATATAACGTGCCTATTCACATTAGCGAAATGTTTACATTCGCAAATGTAAACATAATCGCAAGATGTACACAGTTATAAAATAAAATATGCACATCAACAGTGGCAAAATGTGGTGATTGACAGTAGCAAAAAATGTATATTACCATTAACAGTACAAAATGGACACATTTACAGGAGCAAAATGGACACATTGACAGGAGCAAAATGGACACATAGACAGGAGCACAATGTACTTATTGACAGTAGCAAAATTTAAACATTAAGTACACAGTAACACTGACAGAGTAAAATATACACAGGACAGTAGTAGAAGGAGCAAATATTGGACAGTAGCAAAATGGTGACAGGAGTAAAATATACACATGGACGTAGCAACATAGACAGGAGTAAAATATACACATGGACAGTAGCAAAATGGACACGTTGACAGGAGTAAAATATACACATGGACAGTAGCAAAATGTACACATAGACAGGAGTAAAATATACACATGGACAGTAGCAAAATGGACACGTTGACAGAAGCAAAATGTACACATTAACAGTAGCAAAATGGACAAGTAGAAAATTGTATTGTAACATTCCTTAAGGGTAGTATAAATATGATGCTGACGTCACACAGCAAACCTTAGACACTCTTTTGTGTTTAACAGTCTTGATATTTTTTACTATCTACAGAGTACAACCTAAGAGGACAGTTTTTAATATTAGTTTTCTATCGTGTTCTTGTATTTTTACGACGATGTTTACAACCATTCATTCGGTATTTTAAATTTGTTTAGCAATAGAGCTAAATTTGTTTATGTTAAAAACTAAATATTATCATATTTTAATTTGGCAATATCTTGAAATTATATCTATGTAAATAAAATTTCATTTCATTGCTTAATAGTCTTTTTATTGCTGAACATATATAATTTAATTAGGATTGAATATTTGAAAACTTTTTTTGGAGGTGATTTTTTTTAAAGACTTGAAAAATATATAGGTTAGAGATATAGTCCTTTTACTGAAAGAAACAAATTAACAGCTTCTTCTATCCAGTGATGTGCCTGGACAACTTATTGAGTCGATTTTCTAATAAGTCAATTCAATCAACTAGAGTCAATTCAAATAGAGTTCATTGAAGTCAAGTCAATTCAAGTCGACTAGAGTTGGTTTTTATGACTCGAGTCGACTCAAGTTACTTGAATATACTCTTATGACTCGAGTCGATACAGCTCAATCAAAGTCGATTCAAGTTGACCAGAGTTGAGTCAAATTGATTCAACTCTGTTTCAAATAGACTCAAGCCTTATGTGTAATATACAATTTTAAATTGTGCTAAATAAGCCCCTTACTATATGTAAATAAATAAATAAATAAGGTCGTTCCCTGTTTGGACATATAATCGAAAATTATGCCCACGTAATGTACTATCTAATGCCATGTGATCAGTAAAAAGCTTTTTAGAAACGCGGAAGTTGCAAACTTAAGAGTATAAACATGAAATGAACTTTTAATAGAAAAGCAGGTTGAGTGTCACTATAAAGAGTTTAAGGGGGGGGGGGGAGTAGAGAGCCAAAGAGCTGCGTAAACCAGGAAGGGAGTTAAGAGCCAAAAAGAGTCAGAGAGCATCGTTAACCTATTTTATACATATTTTAAGCAGGTTAATATGAATTTTCATAAAGGCTTCACTTAACTTATTTTGCTTGTATGGTTACACCTTTTTCTGCCATTATGGACTTGATGGTCAAGGTATTTAACGCGTTAGTTTTTATACTAACCTTTGACACCATGGAGGTCTGGGGTTCGAATCCCAGGTTAAGCTTTCAGTTTATATAAGATTATTGTTCAAATAAATTATCGAACTTTTGATTCCACTTTGAGGGTACAAGTAGCTTCAAGCACCCGATGAACAGTAAAGCTCTAAATGGGCAATATTATAGTTCAAGAGCCAGGGCTGAATATTGAGACTCAATTTGTACTACTTTAAACCAAATTTGTCTTAAATATACCTTCAATTATGAAGGAAAATCATAGTCTGCCTATCCAGAGTAGAGCCCTTCATATGAATGCGCATTCTCAAAATATTATAAAATCGCACCAAATTCAGTCTTCTTAAAATAAGTGGTTCCCTGTGAGTCGTGTGCAAAACACGAACAGAACAATTTTTAAAGATGATGAAATGACTAACAAAGAGAGTCTTTAATCGTCAAGATCAGATAAGTACAAAGATGATGAAATGACTAACAAAGAGAGTCTTTAATCGTCAAGATCGGATAAGTACAAAGATGATGAAATGACTAACAAAGAGAGTCTTTAATCGTCAAGATCGGATAAGTACAAAGATGATGAAATGACTAACGAGCTTTAATCGTCAAGATCGGATAAGTACAAAGATGATGAAATGACTAACAAGAGAGTCTTTAATCGTCAAGACGGATAAGTAAAGATGATGAAATGACTAACAATTTTAATTGTTAGTCACGTAATGAAAACGTTATGAACAAATAAAAAATAAAAACGTTATGAACAAATAAAAACGTTATGAACAAATGAAAACGTTATGAACAAATAAAAACGTTATGAACAAATAAAAACGTTATGAACAAATGAAAACGTTATGAACAAATAAAAACGTTATGAACAAATGAAAACGTTATGAACAAATTAAAACGTTATGAACAAATGGAAACGATATGAAAAATGAAAACGTTATGAACAAATGAAAACATTATGAACAAAATAAAAACAAATGAAAACGTTATGAACAAATAAAAACGTTATGAACAAATGGAAACGATATGAACAAATGAAAACGTTATGAACAAATAAAAACGTTATGAACAAATGAAAACGTTATGAACAAATAAACGTTATGAACAAATGAAAAACGTTATGAACAAATTAAAACGTTATGAACAAATGAAAACGTTATGAACAAATTAAAACGTTATGAACAAATGGAAACGATATGAACAAATGAAAACGTTATGAACAAATGAAAACGTTATGAACAAATGAAAACGTATGAACAAATGAAAACGTTATGAACAAATTGAAAAAACGTTATGAACAAATGAAAACGTTATGAACAAATGAAAACGTTATGAACAAATGAAAACGTTATGAAACAAATTTAATCGTCGTAGTTACGATTAAACTAAGTTTAATCGTCAAAATCGGATAACTACAACAAAAGTTATGGCTCTTTCAAAAACACCAACAAAATGTTAATTTATGCAAAGTGAACGAATTTCTTTGAAACAATATTGGATTTTTGTCCATTTATTTGTCTATTTAACAAATGTCATAACTTTAGTTGTTGTGCGAATTCCAATTTTTCTTCAATAATTGCTTCCTTGTAGGTAAAGTGCAAAATTATAAGAGAAAATTTTATACTTTTCCTCATTTATACCGTAGGTATGTAGGAAAAGTATTGTGTTTGCAAAAAAAGCCGAAACCGGGATGTCACCGGAATTATCCTTTTTAGGTTTTTTAAAACCTTCTGAGTAGTTTTCTCAAAGTTTTCTGTCTCCATGTGTGTTAGTCTGAGTGTATTATCATCGAAGCTCTCAGTGTATTTATGCTAGAGAGTTGAAACTTCGTACAAAAATCAGTCTATAGTTGTAGTTGTGCTACTAGGAAAATAATGTTTTTATGACGTCATTAACCCGCAATAATGACTCAGCAAACATATCGAAAAATCATAAAACGCGGAAAATGATGCGATTCAGATATATAAGGCCATATACTCGTATATGTACAAAGTTTCAACTCATTATCAGGATAATTTCATTTGAGGTAGTACGTAATTGAGCACTTGGATGAGAAGCCAATCATTATTGTTATAGGAGGTTATTTAGTACTTTTCACCCCCGAGGACAATAATGAATGTAAAAAAATACTCCTAGGACGTAAAAGTAATTCATATATTGCCGCCATTACTGTAATGTAGCGTGTTCAAAAAAACAATCTGTGCAAAACCTTCATGAGGTTTCTTTAAAAACGTTCATTTTGTTTCTGTTTTTGTTCGTAGACTAATTTTTTTTTCGTTTTTAAAAGGTGTTCTAATGGACAATTTTTGTGTATTTGTAAAGCTTTTACATTTTTGAGTAAAAGTGTGAAGCTATGGATGAATTCAATGACGACGATAATATGGAGTTAATTGGACGTTTTTTTTTGTTCAATTAAGTATATAGCGCAGTTTATTTAATGAGTGCTACCTCAAAAAAATAGTGTATGCTATCCGGCTGAGAATGTCTTTATGTCTTGGCAATTTTTTCCGACTCGCTTTGCTCGTCGGTAAATCTAATTGCCGTGACATAGAGAAGACACACTTCTCAACCTTATGGCATAAATAACTATTGTTATTAAATGACTCGAATAAAATCAACAAATAATTCAATTGAGTTGAAATCTAAGGGTATATTATTATCTAGTAAATAAGTTCACCAAGTTTCGCGTCAATACGACAAGCATATCTATGATTTTTGTTAGATAATAAAAATTAACGAGCATCGAGTGTTGTCAGTGTTTGAATGGTGACCGCTGGGAATGAAACCGATATATTTAAAATCTAAGGACGAGCAAAGTGAGTTCAAAGGCATGCTGTAGTATAAATTTGGTGAATTGTTTATTCTAGGAACGAGCAAAGCGAGTCCGAAGCAGGGAGGATGAGCGTTGTGAATCTGATTAGATGATAAAAAGATCCGAGGTACCCCGTACCCATTTTTTCTTTTTTCGTTTTAACTTCAATTTATAGATAACAATTGAAAACAGCTAGAAAAGTGAAAAACTATATAAGACGGAGATGAGAAAGAATTAAATTTGTATGATTAGAAATATTCAGCAGAGAACGTATTGGGAATTTTCAGATATACCTTTTATTTAATAAAATATCATTTTCTCATCATCTTTCGATTTTACCTAAAAATAAAATTCTGTTTTTACTTTTCCCTCACCTTCTTATACAGAAAGTATATAGAGGAAAAGTATTGGTTTCACCCAAAAAATTTTTAACCCGAGATTTCACTTGAATTATCCATTTTAGATGTTTTTAGGACCATCTGAACCGATTTTAGCTTGTATTTGTCTGTGTGTGTGTGTCTGTAGTGTCTGTGTCACGCATAACTACAACTGTGTTTATGCTAGATAGTAGAAACTTAGTACAAAAATCAGTCTTTAGGTCTAATTATGCAGCCCGCAATATCAAAATTTTATGTCACCATTAACCCTATTTGCTTAATCAGCAAACATTTTTTTAAAAATCGTAAAAAATCGAAAAATGACCCGATGAACTTGAAATTTGGCAGGAATATACTCAAATGAAAAACAAATCTTCCGAATGTCGTTTTGATATTGGCCGCCATTTTGAAATTATTTACTTTTGAAATTTAAAATTTTGACGTGTAACGTTATATTTTGTATTAATTTCGGTGATTCCAAAAGTTATGGTTATGTTCCGAAATTTTAAAAATATTTAAGTATTTAATTTTAAGTTCATTTTGCTAAATTCATTTTTTTTTTTTTTGAGGTTTCTTTTATATTTAGGGGTAGTCCTACTTCTATTATTAGATTTATTTTATTTTAGGTATTACTGAATTGAGTTTCAGTTGGTAACCATGGTGACGCCTCCGAAGTGGAGACGTAGTCGAAAAAAGGACCATCTTCTTTTTTTTTTGGTTAGGCCCCGGGTGGCTTCGGCCCCCGGGCCATTTTATTAGTTCTATTTTATAAGTTAGTTTGTTCAATGCAAATTGAGTATTTATTTCATCTGATTCGGCTCATCGATTTCATCGATTATATGTCTCACTATCATAAAGCTTAAGGAGAGTCAAGCTCAGGATAAATAATTTTACCTACTTTTAGGTTTAATTCTAGGTTAATCTATAAGTACTTATTCTCAGTTATAATTTCAATTTTATGAAATATGAAGGCCTTATGGAGGTTAGAAACCTTATCGAATTTAAGTTCTTTTTTGTTTATTTTCATTTAAATACAGTTTATTTCATTTTTATTGGTTTTAAATTATTAAACCAATGTTTAAAATAGTGTGTTTTATTGTGTCATATAAGTTTTAAATCAACCTATATCGAAATTTAGACTGGAGCCTGGGGTTGGTTCTTCTCCCCACCATACGAAGTAGGCAAAAGGACCTGGCGCCTTATTTTTATTAAAACCGAAGCCTATATGAATTTGAATGAGCCTATACTTGATTTTAAAGAAGGCTTAATATTTATAGTAAGTAGGATAAGTCTTGAAGAGACTTGGTAGTTCGCCCACCCCTACTACCAACTGAGTTGGGCTTAATTAATTGTTATAGACGCTTAATAATACCAAAAGTATACACGTGTTTTTGACATATAACACGTCGTTGGAACCGCAAAAAAATAGAAACAAATATAATAAACTCCGATCAAAATCTACTAATTAGTTAAAAGTTATAAGCGAACTTAATTATTAATTTGTACGACACTTTTGTTAAACGAAAAATGTTGTTTACATTTATCAAGGTTACAAATTTCCGGCAAAAATTCAAATAGTTTGATAAAACCGAGTAAAAATCGAAACCTTTTCTCATTTAAGATCATGCGAAGTTTAACGTTCTTGTATGCTTTTTTTACTAATTAAATTATTATTTGTTAAAAATAATAAAAAAACCGGATACGGGTGCCTTGGAAGTTTAAAAACCCTAGGCCATTTGCTAACAATCCTTTTCTGAGGACGAGCGAAGCAAGTCCGATGTACATAAACTCTCGGCCATTGGTAACCATCCTATTCTGAGGACGAGCGAAGCGAGTCCTAATTAATATACGAAGAGTAGATTGATTTTTTGTACGATGTTTCAATTTTCCAGCTTAAATACAATGAGAGCTATGACAATAATAGACACATACAAATACATACAGACAAAAAATACATACAGACAAGTTTGTAAAAACCACTTAGGGTGCCTTAAAAACACCGAAACGGATAATTCCGATGACATCCCGGTTTCGTATTTTTTTTTTTGCAAACACAATACTTTTCCTATATACCTACGTTATAAAAGAAAAAATCTGCCTCCGTAGCCGCGGTTGTATAGTGCTGGACTTCGGCACCTGAGGTCCAGGGTTCACAGCCCGGGCTATGCTCTCAGTTTTTATGAATAGAAATTCGATGTAAAAAGATTTCGCCAACTTTAGCTTTACTTTGAGCATAGTAGATGTGATCTACCCGAGGTGGTTCCTCCAGGTCTAATACCTTGAAGGGCCGAAAGGCCCTAAAACGGACATTATTACTATTATATACAAGAAAAGGTAAAAATAGCCCAATATCATGACCTACATGATAGGAGATCTTACCTATCCCTAATCAATATCACTATCACCAGAAGAGCTTTTCTTCATACATATTTCTGCTACAAGTGAAATAGTTTATTCAATTTGAATTACAACTTAATTCAAGTCTGAATTTTAAGTCCAGAAGGGGGGGGGGTCAAGTTCCCAACTCTATAAATAAAGTTTACAATATTGATTTACACTTGAATTTCTTAGAAAGCAATTTTTACAACTTGACAGTGTTTTAGACTATCAACACCCGAGAAATATTAAATGATGACCCAGTTACACTTTCCAGTCTCTTTCTTGAAAGGGGATTAGGGTTGAGGAGGGGTAAATGTTAACCCCGCTAATAATTTTTTTCTAAGGAACAGCTTATAATTTTCTCCACAGAACAGCTTACAATTTTCTCCAAATAACAGCTTACAATTTTTTCCAAAGGAGAGCTTATAATTTTCTCCAAAGAACAGCTTATAATTTTCTCCAAAGAACAGTTTACAATTTTCTCCAAATAACAGCTTACAATTTTTTCCAAAGGAGAGCTTATAATTTTCTCCAAAGAACAGTTTATAATTTTCTCTAAAGAACAGGAACGTTTTGCTATGCCTAGTTTTAGTTCCTGAACTAAGATAGGAAAACATAGTTAATGGCTTAGAATAGAATACTGTTTATTTGTACAAAAATAATGTTTTTACAATATTTGGTATATCTGATACTGAATGATGGTATAATTTATACATGAGTGCTAAAAATATAATAGAATAAAAAAAATCTTTTATTAATTGTATTTTTAGTAATTAAGTACCAACCCTCCTCCTGACATCCACAATATGGACCTGGAGTAGACTGTTTCTTGATTTTTAATCAATTGTAAAAACATTATTTTTGTACAAATAAACAGTATTCTATTCTATTCTATTCTAGTTAATGACTTAGAATAATACTAATATAGATGGTGCATAGGACCATAAACACAATGTAATTCCACTGATAACACCTTAGAATAATACTAATATAGAAGGAGCACAGGACAATAAACACAATGTAATTCCACTGATAACACCTTAGAATAATACTAATATAGATGGTGCATAGGACCATAAACACAATGTAATTCCACTGATAACACAAAAGCAGGTTGACTGGTGGTCTTAAGTGGGGGTACCACTCAAACAACAAAACTTTATTTTATAAAAGTGTTATAGATATCCACTAATGAAAAAAGATTTAAGTAACAAATGAAGTTACGTAATTAAAAAACCTTGCTACGTAATTAATAAAATCGGTCTTAGGGCTACCACCTTTACAACAAAACATTATTTTAAATATGTGTCTTAAATATCCATCAATGAAGAAAGATCGTAGAGAACAAATATAGTTACTTAAAAAATGTGTTGAGTATTTAAATAAATCGGTCTTAGATGACAAAAGGATAGCGGAATACGAGAATCTACATTTAGTTGACGAGGACTACTTTTAATATAATTTTAATTAAAAATAATACAGTTATAAAATATATGGGAAGTATAATACACGTTACATTTAGTTTTGAGCTGTGGTACAATGGAAGAGGAAATCTATCGCGAGGATTATAGACAGTGATTTATGATGAGTCTTTACTACAGCGGTTTGAATAAACTGTAAATTGAATACAATCAAAGAGCATACAGGATATATATACACCTTGCATTAGATTAAGAACTGCAATACTACTGTACGCACATTACTCAAAATAAATAAGCAATTCTCGATTTAGAGAATAGCTGTTAGGTTGAAAACATTTCAAACGCAAAGATATATACTAGAGGGTAATAGATGTAATGGATATATACTACCCATTTAGGAGGACAGAATCGTCTTTTAAGGGCTCTCAGGGGCTCTGTGTAACCTCAGTGAAACCTATCCCAAGAGTAAGTTAATCCTTTTATCTAAACTTATTGAGAATAAATTGTTGAAGAGCTTTCGCCCAGGGATTCTGAGCTTCTTCAGTTCTTAAAAATGACAAAAATGAGAAAGCTTGAAAATTATTAAAATTTTGATTGTTTTTTATGTCACGTGTCTAACTAAGTAAATAAATTTAAAATGAAATTACAAAAAGGTAAAGGAAAAAATTAGGATTTTAAGATAATATTATAATAAATACTGCTAAGATTGTTAATGTCTTGTTTTTTGTTCATTTACTTAGTTAGACACGTGACATAAAAAAAACATTCAAAATTTTATTATTTTCTAATTTCTTAATTTTTGTAATTTTTAAGAACTGAAGAAGCTCAGGATCCCTGGGCGAAAGCTCTTCAACAATTTATTCTCAATAAATTTAGATAAAAGGACTTATATCTTTATTAATTTAATTGATAATTTAATTCGTAAGAGTAAGTTAAGGTTAAAATAAATAAATTGTCGTCTACTTATAGCGAATTTTCAAAAAAAAAAAATTGAGCTCATGAGGTTGAAGTCATAAAGGGGTGGGGGTGATAAGGGAGGTGGATTTTATGTTAGGGAGGGGAGGGGGCCTCACTTCAAAGCCATAGGAAGGCGCTGGGAGCCACGGAGTGGCCAAGAGGCCATGGAGCGGTAAAGAGACCGAAGGCCTCTTGTTCAGAAATGGTTAATGTTTTGTTTTGTATAATAAACGTTCTGGCCGCCTCCGTGGCCGAGGTCGTTAAGGCGTTAGTCTTCACATTGACCTTTGACACCCACGGAGGTCTGGGGTTCGCATCCCAGGTTACGCTCTCAGTTTATAGAAGATAATTGTTTAGATAAATTATCGCCAACTTTAGAATACACTTTGAGCGTGACGGTTGCTACCACCCAAGGTGGTTCCCGCAGGGGTTATCCCTAATGAGCCGCAAGGCTCTAAACGGGTATGATGATGAATAAACGTTCTACTATATAAGATACTGGAATTTTGTTGTGTTCTAGATGTTTCAAGCTTCTCAATGTATTAAGATGGGATATACTACCCCTCGCAATATATCTGTGTTCCTACTCTAAAAAAACAGTTTTTCAAAAATAATTAAAACTCATCACTTCGTTAGTAAAATAAAATCTAAATATAGACTAGCGTAAGATTAAAGGAATATTAACAATCGGGCAGGAGCCCAAAAAAACCAAAAAGCTCAACCTATCGTAAACGGGCGTTGAGCCCAAATTTCGAAATAATATCTGGTCAGAATATTAATGATTTTTTGGCATACGAATAAAAGATAAGTAATTTATAAAATAGGCCTTTTTTTAAGATTTTTCTTTTATAAAATTTACCAGGTTAATAATTAATTAACAAGTACATAAATAATTCGCTTCCATGCCCCCTATGAAAAGCAAAAAGTATGGCATTAGCAAAAAACCTAGAAAAACCCAAAAAATCTCGTTTATTGGTTCATACACACACAGATATATATATATATATATATATATATATATAATATATATATATATATATATATATATAATATATATATATATAAAAAACATTAAAGATAATAATAATAACTTACAGAGGGTGAAAATATAGGTGTTATGGATTTTAGAAAATTTTCGACATACGTCTTCGTCGGTCTGTAGAGAAAGGAAGTTTCCGAGCTACTTCCTTTCTTTATAGACCGACGAAGAAGTATGTCGAAAATTTTCTAAAATCCACAACACCTATATTTTCACCTCTGTAAGTTATTATTATTATCTTTAATGTTTTATTAAATACGATTAGTATTTTCTGTTTTCATTTTTGTATATATATATATATATATATATATATATATATATATATATATAATAAAAAATATATGAACCTCAACAATATATATATATATATATTTATAATTTGTGATTAGTGTGTCCCCTTCCTTCCAAAAAATTCACCCACCTTCACCCCTCATAAGCTCATTTTTTTGAAAATGTTTCTAAATATATTTTAAACTTATTTGAAATACAAAACAAGAGGACTCTAGCCTCTTGACTGTTCAGCGGCCTGGCGCACGTAAACACGCATTACAAAGGAAATTCGCCTGGCATGCGGACCCCTGCGTTAGGATTTATTACTGTTCGAGGAATGTACGATTAAAAACATTTAAACGTATAAATAATTTATAAAAAAAAAATAATAAAATATAACTCTAAATCATTGTTAGAAAGGGTTATTTTTTTATTAAAATTAAAACATAATTTATCGTTTTAAACAATGTTCATTCATTGTTTTGAATAAAATTTAAAATTTAACTCTTTAATTCAATTTAAATTTTATTACTGAATAATTAATTTAATACGAAAAAAAACAAAAAATGTTTTTGAATCTAATAAACATGATTTATTATTAATCAAGCGAATTAAATTTGACCTGACGATTAATTATAATGTTGTATTCTTTACATCTTTGTAAATGAAGGGAGTTAGTATATATTTATAGCACAAAGAGAATAGGTGATGTACTAAATGATGACTGAAAAATAGAAAGGGTTACTAAAAAGCTACAACATAATGAAGAGGGGAAAAGAAAAACAAACGAGGGAAAGAAAAAGGTCAACGGAAGAAGTAAAAGTAAGAGAAATGATAAACAGAGTAAATAAAATACGTAAATAAAATCAAAAATTTAAGAAAACAATATTTTAAAGATATTATATTTGAAATAATACAATAGAGTATTTGCACGATTTTTTTATTGCATTTTCTTTAAGTACGTCATATAAAAGAACACCCTGTAAAATATTAGAATGAAAAAACTTTTACTTTTGATGATACAGCAAAAAAAACGAAAAATGTATTTAAACATGTTCTTTTGGCGGGAAAACGGCCTCGACTACTTATGTGACGTCAGACGTAAGAATACCGCCGTGTAGTACAATATTCACTAGAGCAACACTCATAAAAGTTTATTCTATACTGACAACAAGATGATACTGACAGCTGTAGTCATCACGTTCCTTAGGCATTGTATTACCTGGAACACGGAATTGTTTTGTTTCAGTTTTCTTTACATTCTATTGAACTGTAAGCAAATGTTGACCTTACGATGATTTTAACTAAAACTCCCATCTGTACCTCAAACGACCCAACCTTTAGAACGTTCCGTTTTCATCCCACTCTCTCACCCATTCTCTTCTTTAAATGCTTATTTGGACTATTTAAAATTAAATTGAATATTTTTTTACAGCTGAATTTATCTTTTTATGAGCAAAACATTTTTTTTCGAAAAATGCAATTACTCTATCAATGAAATAAAATACTATAAAAAACAAGTGTTGGGAAAACAAAATAATATATATATATATAATATATATATATATATATATATATATATATATATATATATATATATATATATATATATATATATTTATTTATATATAATAGTTTTTAATAGAAATAAAATCCATCGAAGCTTTTCCTCATTGAATTAGATTCGCTACGCTTATCCTCCCAACAACACCTCTCCGGACTCGCTTCGCTCGTCCTCAAGGAGTAAATAAATTCGTTTTATTCCCAGCGGTCACCCATCAAGGCACTGACCACACTCAATGCTGCTTAACTTATATGATCCAAAAAAAATCGAAGATATACTAGTGATATTGAAACTAAACTTGGTGTACTTATTTTTTACGTAATGGTGTACACTCGTATTAAATTTCAACTCAGTTAGATTATTTTCTGATATTTTACAATTTTTTGAAAAAAGTATACAAGCAATTTTATAAAAATTGAACTAATGCTGATAATGAGATGAAACTTAGCACATATGATGGTCTATACAGAGCTACATGCGTGCCAAATCTCAATCTGATCGTACCATTTTTTCGCGTTTTATGATTTTTCGAAATTTTCGCTGTCATTATTGCGGGTTAATGACGTCATGAAGTATTTATTTTCTGAATAGCGGAAAATACATAGAAATGATATATCCAGTGTCATCCCGGTTTCGGATTTTTTCGCAAACACAATACTTTTCCTATACCTATGGTATATGGGATGAGGAAGTAATAATTATTACTTACGAAGAAAATTCGCTAAAAGGCAATAAACAAGTATGAAAGGAAAAGAAATAACAAACAAATTAAAAAAAAAAAAAAAAAAAACGCTTACAAGGAAAAGACGATCTATTAAATAAATGCATTGGAGAAGTTCTTATTTTGTATCATCGGAAAAGAACTGGAATGAAATGTTAATTAGATCAGTCTGTTGAATTCCAATTTGCATTTATTAACAGAGTGTCTACCATGCTCTATTCAAGCTTATTTCAAGCATATTTTGTGCCTTTTCAAGCTCTAAGCATACCTGAGCTGTTTTAAGCTCATTACGTATTTATAATTCAATACAGATTTTTTTCATTGCAGTTATTTCAAGCAATCTTTTTCCTTCAATTTCCTTAGCGAATTTATATCGGAAACAATTCGCTTATTGGGCAGGACTAGACAACTTTTTGGATATAATACGGCGAAAATCTATTAAAGACGTCGCTTACCACTAAAAATACGAAATTATATATAAATAAATATACAGGCCCTCACCGTCAAATGAAGACCTTAGTTCGAAACGTTATTATTTCCCGTTAAACTTGTCTTATTTAATGGGCATAATTTTCTTTCAATAAGGTGTTTAAATTTATCAAAATTTAAAGATTTCCAAAAATCAAGCAATGTTAGCAAAATCATCAATTTTCATTTTCTTATCATTTTCATTTTCTTTCATTTTCTTATCTTTTCATTTTCTTACATTTTCTTATCAAAATTTAAAGATTTCCAAAAATCAAGCAATGTTAGCAAAATCATCAATTTTCATTTTCTTATCATTTTCATTTTCTTTCATTTTCATATCTTTTCATTTTCATTTTCTTATCTTTTCATTTTCTTACATTTTCTTATCTAAATTTAAAGATTTTTAAAAATTAAGCAATGTTAGCAAAATCATCAATTTTCATTTTCCTATCATTTTCATTTTCTTATCAAAATTTAAAGATTTCTAAAAACTGAGCAATATTAGGAAAATCATCAATTTTCATTTTCTTATCATTTTTTTATCTTTTCATTTTTATTTTCTTATCAAAATTTAAAGATTTCTAAAAATTAAGCAATGTTAGCAAAATCATCAATTTTCATTTTCTTATCATCGGTGTCACGCCTTATAAAATAAAAAGATTTAATAGAAAAACCCTATGTTTTACTTAAAATTAGTAGAAATCGAAGAGACAATTTAAATAATACAGGAAAAATAAGTTAAATTCTAAATCAATTTAGACTGACTCGAAAGAGAAAAGGCAAATTGAGTTAAATTGAAATTTATGAGGGTTCGGAATTAGTTTGATTCGTCGTCTAGAATTGGCAATAAAAGGGAATAGAAGTAAAGAAAAGTAATTTGATTTTAAAGGGGAAAAGATTTTAAACATTTCCCCCCCCCCCTAATAGTTCAGTTAGAAATGATAGCATGGACTCAGTAATGTAAATAATGAAAAAAAAGAAGTCTCTCCACACTCCATTCACGCTCACTCAAAGGATATATGTGAATACACCAAATAATAAAAGAAAAGAAGTGCCTCCGGCACTGATGACGACCGCATGCAGGGTGAAAACTGGCTTTGTTTTATTATAATAAATCATCAGTTGAAAAACAAACTTTATTTATTTATTTATTCCACATCTTAGAAATTATCGGATTATTATTTTTTTAATATAAATAACTACTCTATGGATTAATCCAATAGTAAATAAATAAATAGTATATTAATAAATAGTCTCTCCACTAAATAGTATATTAATAAATAGTCTCTCCACTAAATATTATATTAATAAATAGTCTCTCCACTAAATAGTATATTATAAATAGTCTCTCCACATATAGTATATTTAAATTTACTTGAAAGTTAACTTTCTGTCGCATCCGGCCATTATCAATCTATAAAAAGCCAAGAAGATACAACAAACTTAAAATACCTAAAAACAATACAGACTTTGTTAGACTATTTGTTTTTAGTTATTTCAAGATTGTTGTATTTTCTTGGCTTTTTTAGACTGATGATGGCCTAATGTGGCAGGAAGTTAACTCTCAAGTAAATTTATTAATATACTATTTAGTGGAGGGACAATTTATTTATGAATATACTATTTAGTTAAGAGAATATTTATTTATTAATATACTATTTAGTGGAGAGACTATTTATTTATTAATATACTATTTAGTTAAAAGAATATTTATTTATTAATATACTATTTAGTGGAGTGCCTATTTATTTATTAATATACTTTTTAATAGAGAGACTTATTTAGTAATATACAATTTAGTGGAGAATATACTATTTAGTTAAGAGAATATTTATTTATTAATATACTATTTAGTAGAGAAACTTTTTAATTTATTAATTACTATTTAGCGAGAGACTATTTATTTATTAATAACTATTTAGTTCAAAGAATATTTATTTATTAATATACTATTTAGTGGAGTGCCTATTTATTTATTAATATACTTTTAATAGAGAGACTTATTTAGTACTATACAATTTAGTGGAGAATATACTATTTAGTTAAGAGAATATTTATTTATTAATAATACTATTTAAGTAGAAATACTATTATTTATTAATATACTATTTAGTGAGGGGATATACTCATTAATATACTATTAGTTAAAAATATTATTCATTAATATACTATTTAGTGGAGAGACTATTTTTTTATTAATATACAATTTTTAAATTATTTTTAGATTTTTATTTATTGATATACTATTTAGTGGAGAGACTATTTATTTATTAATATACTATTCTATTTTAATGTGCAATGAACTAATACATATAGAATAATACATATACAAATTGTAGATACATATTTTAGAGTGTATAAAAAAATATTAAACCCAACCAACGCGCATAAAGAGAAAGGTCATTTATTTAATAGCGGGATACGACCTATCGCTGCTGGTTTAGACTAAAAAAACAATCTAAACTCGCCACTGGAGGTCAGAGGGATTAGCTTGACCGACTAGCCGCTCTAACGTCTTACCGACGACAAAACGCTGTGTAGACAAACCGCAGTTTATGATAATATAAAACACATCAAAACAAACCCCTTACCTCTTTCTTGTCCGTAAAGGATGAAAGAAATTACTACCGATTTAGTCCCAATCAAAATCAAACTAAATCTAAACTAAACCGGTTTGGTCTTTTTAAAATGCTGCTGTAATACAGTAGATGATTTTCATCAAAAATAAATTACGATAAATAAAAATCACAGCATAAATAAATCCCAATATATTAGGGGTCACCTTCAAAACAATTTAAGATCTTTTAAACCAGTTTAGAAATTAGTTTTGAGATCACTATGACAAGGAAGTTAAAATTAATTTTGAAGTACTGGTTTAAAACGAAGTTTTAAACCAAAGTTTTGCTTTAAGTTCAAAATTAAAACAAAAGTTTGACTTACCAGTCAAAAATTACAAGTAAAAATTACTTTTATTTAATTTAAGAAAATCTAGACGGATTACTATAAGATAATTTAAGAAAATCTAGACGGTTTATTTAAAGAAGATTTAAGAAAATCTAGAGGGA
>JACMZG010000032.1:767571-799756 GCA_018340805.1 Microvelia longipes | reverse complement strand
AAATACGCTAGATTACAGAACAGATAATAAAATATGATAATGGAAAATAAAAACACTGTAACCCTGGGTTTTTTTAACGATTTTTAGAGCTTCATTCAAAGTTTGTTTTTCGGTTCCTGAAAAGTTGCATTTTTTGACTTATCACCTTTTTACTTTTTGGTATCCATTTGGAAATTACGTTATTTGCTAATACAATGCTTTATTAATAGAAAAGAAAAATTAAAGTAAGTCTGAAAGAGAAGACTAGCGCATTCTAGTAGAGAGTAGAAGAAACTAATCAAATATAGTTACTCCTGTGTTCCAATAGAATGCGCTCTAATTCTCAAATCGACCTATATTAAATACAATTCTACATTCACCAAAGGATATATTCATCATTTATTTTGTAGAAAATTATTCCATTGGAAATAAAAAATATCGAATATATATTTCAAAACGTAATATATCGAGTAATATTAACTACTTAATAAGGAGAAAGATCAACACTAAAGTTAAAGAAATTTTAATGATTATAACAACATATTATAAGGAAAATATTATAAGAATTGTAAAATATCCTCGGCATAACGGATTCGCTACGGTTATCCACACTACTTCGAACACGCTTCGCTCGTTCTCTGATGGTAAATACATCTGCTTCATTCCCAGTAACCCATCCTGACACTGACCACGCTCAATGATACTCAACTTTTATGATCTGACAAAAGTTATGGATATACTTGTGTTATTGGAACGAAATTTAGGCCCGTATTCAAAGACATCTTCCTAACATTCTCCTTGTTCCTTAAGGAGAATGTTAGGAAATGTTAGAAAAATGTTAGGAAGGTGTCTTTGAATACGGGCCTTAGAGTACTTTTTTAATTAGTAAAGAAACCCTACAAGGGTTAACACCCATGTACCAAATTTTAACTCTATGAGAATATTTTCCGATTTTTCATAATTTTTTAAAAATGTACACAAGTCATTTGATTACAATTAAATTAATGCTGATGATAAAACTTGGAATATTTGTTCATCTTATACAAAGCTAATTGATCGTAACATTTTTTCGCGATTTAATGTTTTTTCGAAATATTCGCTGACTCATTATTTTGGGTTAATGGAAAAAAGATTTTTCATAAAAAGATTATTTTTCGGGTAGCACAACTATACTTAGACTGGTTTTTGTACCAACTTTTAACTCTCTAGTGTAAATTGAGTTGTTGGCACGTTGTTGGGCTCTTTTTTGCCAGCTCCCTAAGATAATAAGATAGTGTTCTACTCCTTTTAATTTCAAGTGTAGGTATATTTTATCTAATCTAGACAGAAGAGCTGTGAATTTCTATGGTTCCTTTCATGCTCTTTTAAGCAATCGTACATATTTTCACCGACTTATATAGTCTAGTAAAAACTAGGAACAACACGTGCCCACGCTGTTAAACCAAACCTCCATACACTTTAAACTACAAGGCCGACACAAAGAATGAACACACACAATGAATCTACTATGAGGGTCCTAAATTTTGCCTACACCCAGTTTCATTTAGGGTAAGGGATCTTTAACGAGTATCTTACAACGCACAGGCTCGAGACCACCGGCTTTACGTCCCTTCTGAAGGACGTAGTACGCAGAATTCCAGAGACCGGTGCTGGGATTGAACCCATGACTAAATGAACTCGGAAGTTTAAAGTCCATTCATTCAGTGTATTGGCCGCGTACCTTAACCACTACACCACGGGTGACTCCTTCAATTGAAGTTAACATGGAGTATTTATTATGGTAGGACCTTTTAATTTTTATCTATCCAAGTAGGTTTGACAATAATTAAAATAGTGGGGGGAATCGTAACGTGTGGATGATTTAGAGGTAGATCACAAGATCTGACTACTGTCCACTCTTACTACAAGGTAGGATTGATAATTTGGGGGCTCAAATTGAATTTTGATCAACTTAAGGACACAAATTTTCTATAGCAGACAAACGAAATTTAAATTTAAAATGATAAAAACGCATTTGATTCTCGAGTATTTTTACTTGAGGACAAAAGACAAAAAATAAGACAAATGATTGCTCGAAAAAAGTGTTTAAATGTTTACAATCCTTCCACACATTGTTGACAGGCTAACTGAGATAAGAATTCAATGATAGTTCTTGTTGGTCTTCCAGACATACCGCACCTCATATATGGTGTTTTACCATCTTCAGTCATAACTCCATACGTGTCAATATGTACCCATCTATAGTTGCAGGTAAACTGTCTTAGAAAAGCAGCTGTGGAGCATGTTCTACCAGTGTCGTCATTGTCGCTTGAATTGGTTAGATCGCATCTCAAATGAGATGGGAAGATATCGTGGTTGTAGTATTCCCAGAGAGGCATTCTCCAGAGGCGATCACCAGTGTGAACGGAAGCGCCTTTTAGCATTTGCCATAAACCTTCGTCGTTAGCGAAAACGCCTGAAGCTGCTGATCCTAAAACATTCTGCATTTGTTTAGTTAAGGTCCCAACGTCAAGTATAAAGCTTGGATAATATCTCTGAGCATACGAAAGAGCATCTGATAACACCAATATCCCTTCATAGTCAGTATTCTGAATGCAAATACTCTTACCAGTCATTGAACAAACTATATCACCAGGTTTAGTAGCCATAGCTCCAGGCATATTCTCGCACAGAGGTATAATAGCACGGATATTAATAGGTATACCTAAATTTGCTATAGCTCTAACCGTAGCTACAACACACGCAGCACCCGCCATATCCCCTCTCATATCCGCCATATCTTCGCATGATTTCAAGCATAAACCGCCTGAATCAAAAGTAACACCTTTTCCAACAAGAGCTATGGGAGGACAGCATGGATCACAACCGTTGTAAGAAACTTCAAGAAATATAGGTGGTTCCTTAGAACCTTTAGTTACGGCTAAAAAGGCACCCATATTCATTTCTTCGGCCCATTCTCTTACTCTAACTTCTATATTGACACCACATTTACTCAATACTTCAATTGCCGAAAGCGCGAATGCAGTAGGCGTCATTAAATTCGACGGAGTTTCCATCAACTGCCTTGCTAAATTTTGAGCTGACGCTTTTGTCAATCCGATTTCCCATCCCGTGAAGTCGCAATCGTCGTAAAGTCCCAATAAAGGTACTTTTAACTTCTTAGATCGATTTTTCAAATCTTGATAAGTCCATAAAGCTAAAGCAGCACCTTCAGCTGCTGATTCAGCATGACCGAAGCTCTCAACATAAACTTTACTTATATTAAGCGCCTGTATTGCTCTACATCCAGCTCCGACAGCAATCCTAATAGCTTCTTTAAATTCGTCCCTTTGTTCTGTTCTGTTGTAACCATAAGTTTCAGACCCTAAACCTACAACAGCTATAACTGGAAATTGGGGATCCATGTTGTAAAGCACTCTCACTTCACCCAAATTCGGTAACGACCCTGCTGCGGCAACATTCTCTAAAAGCATATTATCTGAATATTGATTATACTTCAATGCTGTTCTTGTCATGTAAACTTTATCATTATCAGCGTCTTCACACGGCGTGTACATCCCCAGAATCAATGCCTTCTTCTCAGGCGTGCATCCATAACCTTGTTCGACATCGCCCCAAGCATGAGTCATTTGAACTTCCTTGCAGATTCCTGATGTAATATTTCTCTTTTGGACATTGAAATAATAGAGACCATTGTCAAATACGTTGCTACATAAAATTGAAAAAGCTCTAGCTTGGGCATGAATTCCTCGGCTAAAAATCTCGCTCGACTTGATCAAATTAAACCAGAGCTTCATTTTAATATATGTTTCATGAAAGTAAAAAAGGCGAATACAATATCCTTAAGGATGTTGTTCTATTATTTCTTTATAGACTGACACTGAGAGGCTGAAACAAAGTAATCAAACGACTAGAAGTATTACACTGGACCAACTGCTGATGGAGACAGCAATTCAGCAGTTAAATACTGGTTAATACCAGTATATAACTTACCTAATCACATACCTAATCATTCTCTAACCTAATAGTTAGAAAGGTTAATTATAGGTAATTAGAGGTAAATTAGAGGTAATTATAGGTCCCTAATAATTAGGGACCTATCCGCAAAAAACTAAACAATTAAATTTTCCTAAAAAATGAATGGGTTATTAAGTATACTATATTACCAATTGTTTTTTCATTATTATTATTATTGTCATAAACTAAATTAGTCTTACCGTGGGGAGAGGGGGGGGGAGACTATTATAAAGAACCCAGTCTAGAAGAATAAAATAAATCCTTTATGGGGTTTATAGAAAGGCTTTGGGGTGTTAGTAGGACAAAGATAAAGGAGATTAAAGAAATGCGAAATAAAATAAGTTGGTTTCACTACAAATAAAGGGTAGGTACACTAACCTAAAAGAGCAACTGCTACAGAAAGCAATGCAGTACAGCAGTGTTAAACTGGGGCAACTGCTATTGACAGCAGTGCAGTGCAGCAGTGTTAAACTGGGGCAACTGCTATTGACAGCAGTGCAGTGCAGCAGTGTTAAACTGGGGCAACTGCTATTGACAGCAGTGCAGTGCAGCAGTGTTAAACTGGGGAAACTGCTATAGACAGAAGTGTTAAACTGGGGCAACTGCTATAGACAGCAGTGCAGTAGAGCAGTGTTAAACAGGGGCAACTATATAGACAAAAGTGCATTACAGCAGTGTTAAACTGGGGCAACTGCTATAGACAGAAGTGCATTACAGCAGTGTTAAACTGGGGCAACTGCTATAGACAGCAGTGCAGTAGAGCAGTGTTAAAGAGGGGCAACTATATAGACAAAAGTGCATTACAGCAGTGTTAAACTGGGGTAACTGTTGTAGACATCAGTGCATTACAGGAGTGTTAAACTGGGGCAACTGCTATTGAAAGCAGTACACTACAGCAGTGTTAAACTAGGGCAACTGCTAGACAGCAGTGCATTAAAGCAGTGTTAAACTGGGGCAACTGCTATTGAAAGCAGTACACTACAGCAGTGTTAAACTGGGGCAACTGCTAGACAGCAGTGCATTACAGCAGTGTTAAACTGGGGCAACTGCTATTGAAAGCAGTACACTACAGCAGTGTTAAACTGAGGCAAGTGCTATAGACAGCAGTCCAGCAGTTATTAAACTGTTTATGACAGCAGTCCTATTTTAAGTGAATCCTAGTGAATTATCATAGGAAATGGGGAATAATGCCCTATTGAAATGGATTTACTATAGTAAAGCTTTTGTTATGTAGTCACCAGGCTTTACTAAAGAGTAAAGTTACTTGGACTGATATATATATATATATATATATATATATATATATATATATATATATATATATATAATATATATATATATATATATATATATATAATAAAAAAATTTAAAGACTGCAGTCCTTTATAAATAATATTAATTTATTTTAATAATTCTCACAACGTTTCATTGAGCGAAGCTCAACATCTTCAGGTGAATCTAATAAGACTAAATTTGTGATGCAACACATTTTTTTAAACGAAACATAAAATAGAAAATAATTTAGAAAATGACAGAAAACGTCAGCAAACAAAAATATTAAGAAGGCAGGGACAAACTTTTAAGTTTGTCCAGGCATTACTAGTACAATAAACTGTAACAAACATGTATATACATATATATATATATATATATATATATATATATATATATATATATATATATATATATATATATATATATATATATATATATATATATATATATATATATATATATATATATATATATATATATATATATATATGTATGTATTAAAATTATTTTGTTGCGTCATTTGCAAGTTTTGTACAAATTTGTCGTGAAAGCACTTTGTTTACGATATCGACTACATAGAAAACGTTTTATAAACCAGACATCATAAATCATCGAAACAATATACAAAGTATCAAGGGCTTACAATAACTATCGCCCCTCCCCTCGGGTAAGGGGGGGACATATTGTATTTTGATTTTGATATATTACGGTTATAACAGTTCGATATTGATTTGGTAGAAAGTGTAGCATTTATTTAGAATATTGTGGAAGTAATATTACTATAATACAACATACGCCTGAAGTCAATTAACAGCCCACCAAAATCTCATTGCTTTCAACCCTCTTTTTTTAACAAAAAATCCCTCCTTCTAAGTAACAAAAAAAAATTCCCTACTGTGACAACATTGTAAGTCAGGTTATGTTTTGAATTTAATTATTTGTCTTTATTTGATATCGTTTTTTTTTAATTTTTAAAAAGTCGTTTATTTAATTTTTAAGTAGGAATATTGTTGTATTTTTTAAATTTACCAACTAAGTGTTGCTTTAAATTTGATCGGAAGTATGATTAAAGTAGAGTTAAAGTTATTAATTACGTAATGCAATGGATCATAATAGTTCTATGATAAAAGTTTATTTAAATCGTCAGCTGTAATTACTTTTTTCCGAAACATTCTGATTTTTTGTGTCAAGTTTGAATTATTTAATGCGTATATTTTCACATTATAGAAATAATATGACACAATATGCATTCATGACCATGACTAATAAAAGTCAAGACTATCATCAATTAAAAGACGTGGCATTTTGGTTTTGGAAGACATGGACAAATAAATGCTTTTTGGTTGACAGACCACAGACTCAAAAGCAAGAAATGCTTGAAAAATACTTAAATGTCCAAGCGTCAAATATAGGCACACAGATCATATTAAAACTTTGCTATAATTGGATGAATAGAACAGATTGGTATGAAACGAAACGAACTCAAACAGATCAATATGTACTAAGAGGGAAATAAAAGCGACGCGAGGTTACAAATGTTTACAACCAGTGTGGCCTTTTTATGATTTTCTTTACAAAAAAGGTATTTTTTTATACCGAGGTTAGCATGAGGTGGAAGGGGAAGGAGCGTGGTCGGTCTGAACCAATAGAAATATTTCCCTCCCACATTTTTGGCGCGCTGTGAATTGACTTTAGCGTGTTATATAGATACTGCTAGTAGGTACTATTACTAGAAACAATTATGACGTATAGTACTACATTGTTGGTTCAGCAGCTGGCCCATAGTAATACTACTAGACTGTCGTCATTGGCAGTTGTCTTCTAGACTTGGCAGTTGGCCAGTGTAATACTTGCTTCAGCAGTTGCCCAGTGTAATACTTCTAGACTGCTGGTGTTCAGGAGTTGGCCCGGTGTAATACAATAAACTGCAGCTTCAGCAGTTGGCCCGATGTAATACAACTAAACTGCTGTGTTCAGCAGTTGGCCCAGGTAATACAACTAAACAGCAGTTGGCCCAGTGTAATAGAACTAAACTGCAGTCTTCAAATCTAAACTGCAGTCTCAGTTGGCCCGGTGTAACTGCACACAACGTGTAATACAACTAACTGCTGTGTTCAGCAGTTGGCCCGGTGTAATACAACTAAACTGCTGTGTTCAGGAGGTTGCCCAGTTGCAACTAAAACTGCAGTCTTCAGAGTTGGCCCGATGTAATACAACTAAACTGCTGTGTTCAGCAGTTGGCCCGGTGTAATACAACTAAACTGCTGGGTTCAGCAGTTGGCCCAGTGTAATAGAACTAAACTGCTGTCTTCAGCAGTAGGCCCAGTGTAATACAACTAAACTACTGTCTTCAGTAGTTGGACCGGTGAAATACAAAAACTGCAGTCTTCAGCAGTTGGCCCAGTGTAATACAACTAACTGCTGTTTCAGCAGTAGGCCAGTGTAATACAACTAAACTGCTATCTTCAGTAGTTGGCCCGGTGTAATACAACTAAACTGCAGTCTTCAGCAGTTGGCCCGGTGTAATACAACTAAACACTGTTTCAGCAGTAGGCCCAGTGTAATACAACTAAACTGCATCAGTAGTTGGCCCGGTGTAATAACAACAACTGCATGCAGTAATACAACTAAACTGCAGCCTCAGAAGTTGGCCCGGTGTAATACAACTAAACTGCTGTGTTTAGCAGTTGGCCCGGTGTAATACAACTAAACTGCAGTCTTCAGCAGTTGGCCCGATGTAATACAACTAAACTGCTGTGTTCATCAGTTGGCCCGGTGTAATACAACTAAACTGCTGTGTTTAGCAGTTGGCCCAGTGTAATAGAACTAAACTGCTGTCTTCAGCAATTGGCCCGGTGTAATACAACTAAACTGCAGTCTTTAGCAGTTGGCCCGGTGTAATACAACTAAACTGCTGTGTTCTGCAGTTGGCCCGGTGTAATACAACTAAACTGCAGTCTTCAGCAGTTGGCCCAGTATAATACAACTAAACTGCTGTCTTCAGTAGTTGGACCGGTGTAATACAGCTAAACTGCAGTCTTCAGCAGTTGGCCCAGTGTAATACAACTAAACTGCTGTGTTCAGCAGTAGGCCCAGTGTAATACAACTAAACTGCTATTTTCAGTAGTTGGCCTGGTGAATACAACTAAACTGCAGTCTTCAGCAGTTGGCCCGATAATACAACTAAACTGCTGTGTTCATCAGTGGCCGGTGTAATACAACTAAACTGCTGTGTTTAGCAGTTGGCCCAGTGTAATAGAACTAAACTGTTGTGTTCTGCAGTTGGCCCGGTGTAATACAACTAAACTGCAGTCTTTAGCAGTTGGCCCGGTGTAATACAACTAAACTGCTGTGTTCAGCAGTTGGCCCGGTGTAATACAACTAAACTGCTGTGTTCAGCAGTTGGCCCGGTGTAATACAACTAACAACAGTGAAGCCTGCGCTCATTAAAAAATATCGGGTACGGGGTACCTCGGCACTTTTCCTCATCACATAGAATTCGCTACGTTCATCCTCTCTCCTTCGGACTCGCTTCGCTCGTCCACAGAATATACAATTCGCCAAATTTATACTGCAACATATCTGAGGACTCGCTTCGCTCGTCATTAAATAGTAAATACATCCGTATTATTCTCAGCTGTCACCCATACAGCACTGACCACGCTTAATGCTACTTAAGTTTCATTATCCAACAAAAATTATAGATATAATTTTCGTATTGAAACAAAACTTAGTTTACTTATTTATTTAGTAAAGGTTTACATTTTTACTAAATTTCAACTCAATTTAATTATTTTCTAATTTTTACAATTTATTAAAAAATGCACACAAGCATTTTTTTTGAAATAATGCTGATAATGAGATGAAACTTAGCACGTATGTTAGTCTTATACATAGCTACATGTGTACTAAATTTCAATCTGATCAAATAATTTTTCCGCGTTTTATTATTTTTGAAATTTTTGCTGTCATTATTGCGGGTTAATGACGTTATAAAATAATTATTTGTCGAATAGCACAACGGCAGCAGTAGACTGATTTTGTACAAAGTTTCAACTCTCTAGCATAAATACACTAGGAGCTAAGATGATAACAGACACACGCACACACATACATACAGACAGACAGCTTTGAGAAAACCACTCAGGCCTTAAAAACACCTGAAACTGATAATTCCGGTTTCATTTCGGTTTTGGAGTTTTTCGCAAACACAATACTTTTCCTATATACCTACGGTATAAATGAGAAAAGTTAAAAGTTTTGGTGCGTTATGATACGCTTAAGCTATTGTAGATAGTACGAAAACTGACCTACCCGGGAAAATCAAAACCGATAAATTTCCCTACAAATATTAAGGATGGGTTATTAACCGTACTACAGTGTATCGACGACTTTAAAAATCTTGACAGCTCAGTTTAGGCACCACCGATTCTAAAGAAAAATCCCTACAAAAAGGCAGCGGGGAAAAAACTTTGTAAACAAATCAGGTTATGTTACCCGTGTTTTCTTGGCGATGTTTCTACATTTCTTTTGTGTAGTTTTTATTATTTAGGAAGTATGCCAAATTGAAAAAAAATGAATTGTGAAGGGAAATAATAAGTACTCAATATGTTTTTACATTAAAGAATTGTATGTTTACTAGTTTTGACAGCTCTTAAAAATTGCTGCATAAAAGGCAGCCTTGAAATAAAAGTTTCAGTTATGCTTTTATTTACTTAGGTATAAAAAAGAATATTTGAGTGCAATATAATGTAACAGCCCAACACAAACACAATTCACAGAACACACACAACACAAAAACTCACAAAACGATGTAAACACAAAAAGAACCACAAACGAAGGAACGAATGCCGGAAGGAGTTATTTCCCTACAGGGTATGGAGTAGGGATTTTTTTTCTCTTTCAAGAGAGGGTTGCAGCGGCTGCTCTGAATTGGTCGATCCCAAAATGCTTATGACCTTGGGGATTTTTAAACTTAACGATACACTGTATATATCAGGGCGTAAGAGTAATATAAGTGACGCTTGAAGAATTCAATTCATCCTTAATCAAGTTTGTAGAAAAGGGATATGAGGAAAATTAGAGGAATACTATATAAAATAAGTTGTAATAATGAAATTGATGAAGAATTTCATCAATTTCCCCCCTCAATTTCATCAAATGCCCTACTCAAAGCCCCAAAGCCTTTTAAACCCGAGAATGAATGTTTTTATTTATTTTGTTTCAAATAATTTTCGAATATCAAAAATTTGTAGGAAAATTTATTTGTTGGATTTTGCGGGAGGTCCCTTATCAACTCTAACCCTATTTTTCCTTATTTTAACATTTAGGTAAGAACAACGGCTCCAGCAGTTGTTCTAGTTTAATACAAACAGTCCATGGCCGTAGCCAGGGGGGTGGGCTGAGGGGCTCAGCCCCCCCCCCCGAAATTTTTACATAACCTAAACCCGCAATAAAATGTGTAAAAAAAAAAATATAATAAATAAACCTATAAAAAATATATAAATAATAAATTATCATAACATATATTTTTTAGACAATGAACTTAATAATATTAAAACATAATGACAAAAAAAATATACCATGAAATTGAAGATATACAAAAATTTGAAAACATTGAACATATACAAATAACTATATATATATATATAATACATAATCATATATAATAACTAATATATATAAATATATACTCTATATATATATATTATATACATAATAGATATATATATATAATATATCTAAATATATACTTATACTATGAATAATATATATATATACTAATGATATCTATAATATATATTATATATAATATAATATTCAGCCCTCCCGAAATTAAATCCTGGCTAACGCCACTGCAACAGTCTATAAACTATATAACGTACAACATACTCATAAAAACTTACTACGTTGCATTATAACATCTTCTTCGAAAAAAGAAAGAGATTTTCAAAAAAATTGTAAAGTCAAACTTGTGTAATATTTTAAATTTAAAATTTCGATAACTTGACTCTTCTCAAACTCGTAGCATGATAGAACAATCCCCTGATGCAAATCTTCCAAGCTGTCAATTGAGGGCTAACGAAAAATTTCGAATGGATTTGACCGAAACCGTGTAAATACTCTATTTTTTGTTTGATTTTTTTTTAATAATATTTAAACAGAAATTTTACGTCACGTCAAAAGATAAAAAACACAGGTTTTATAAAAATTCTTATTTTTTTTTTGGAATAAAAAACTGTCAAAATTTGTCACGATCAGGAGAAGTGAGTTATCTAAGAGTTTAGTTTGAAATAACGTCTTTGTGAGACAGCGCCGTAGTGCAAAATTTGCACTATCTTTGTCTCATCAGCCAAAGATTATGTAGTATACATAATGAGCTAGTTTCAAAACTATGGGATTTGTTGGATCAATACATAATATACTACTATCTTACTATAATATACCACATAATCTTCGGTCTCGGCTCTAGACAAAATTTATCTAGAGCTCTTTTATAATACAAGTAAGAAATGCTGGGGTTAAAGCTGGGCTCGGTGGTGAAGCGGCAATATAGGCAATACACATCTGTATTGCGTAATTAGTCTGACCAAATAACCTGCAGGCGCACACAAAATCATTAAAATATTAACAAGTTTTTAACCCAAATACATCGTAATTATTCCTCATCGTACCGGATTTTCTATACTCCTCCTATTTATATGGATCAGGGGGGTCAAGATTCAGCGATTTGTTTGTTCCGTAGCAGCGCCGGTCCGGTGTCGGTTATAATCGGTAAGACTCGTGTATTTCCGGGATGATAGGAAAACTCAAGTACACAATTTTTACAATTTGATTGTTAGACAATTTGCTAATTTTATAGTAACACACACAGCTAAAATCAGTTGACAGGGTGGGAAAATAATGCGAAGGAGCCAACGAGGTTATTCCTGGATGTTAAACCATGCCCTCATTTTCAAATCAGGCCAACCTTATTGGTTCCACAACACACGCTGTCAGCAGATATTAGCCGTGTATCTCACTATAACTTTGTGTGTACGCACAATTGAAAATTTTTCTTTTTTGTTTTTCCTTTTGATAATTTCTTTTAAATTAATTTAAATGTTACTTATTAAATTCAATAAGGCATAATTACTTGCTTTCACTATTTGTTTTACATAAAATAAATTTTTAAATACATCTGATCGTCGAGTTTCTTAAATCTGGAGTGTGCCATTTTTCCACTGGCACTTTTTTATTAATGGGAAATAAAACAGAAATTATGGTGCTCTGTGTCGGATGTTCCAATATAGCTCGAAGAGCTACAATGAGCTAGTTTCAAAACTATGGGATTTGTTGGATCATGAAAGTTAAGCAGCATTGAGCACGGTCAGTGATGTATGGGTGACCGCTGAGTATGAAAGGGATGTATTTACAGTCTGAGGAGGATCCCGGTGGTATAATGGTGCACCTACCACCCAGACAGTCCGGGTTCAATCCCGGTCAGGGCCTCTAAGATTTTCATGCGAAGGATGGAAATCCTTTCACGTGCCGTCCATCGAAAGGGACGTTAAGGCGGTGGTTCCGAGCCTGTGCGATGTCAGGTACTCGTAAGAGATCCCTAACTCTAAATGAACCTGGGTTTAAGCAAAATTTAGGACCCTTAATTAGTAGTTATATTAAAAATATATATGTTTCTGCCTTATGGTTTCGAGAGCAGGAAAACCTGGTCTGGCAGTAGGGCACGTGTTGTTCCTAGTTGAAGCTATAGAAACTTCACTAGAAAAATCACCGATCCCCCGATCCGTGAGTAAAATCACGGATCATCTGTGGATTACTATGCCGAATACTATCTTCTATCTAAGAAAGTTAGCAAAAAGGGCCCAACCACACGGCCTACTTGCTAGGTGGTCTATCACTTCTCCTTAATTACTATCACTACTATCTAAATCTGAGAACGAGCGAAGCTAAATTCACTAAAATTTAGAGAATTTAAACGGCGAAATCTTAGTTAATTTTGCCAAGTCATTATAGTGGATTGTTGACGTTATAAATTTTAGGTATATTAACAGGTAAATTTATACTTTTTCACAATGATGAACAATCGAAAGGTTCTAATTTCTTCCCTTTAAACTCAATTCTGCATTATTAGTTTTAAACCAGACCAATAAAGGGAGTTAGTAGAACAGATATTTGGAATAACCCCTATAATATTACCAAAAGCTTAGAAAATCCTGAATACTGACCTTAACAGGGTTTAGGGTTTCTAATTGGAATAAAATACAATTGAGATAAAATATCAACGAACAAAAAAGAAGACAAGAAAAAAAAAAGTTAATTGACACCTTCGCCTTGATCAAGATCAACCATAATTTAAATTATTAAGGATAAGACAAACGTAGAATAAATAAATATATAAATTAACAATTAAATAAATCGATAAATACAATGTAATTAATAACTATAACATAATATATAATTATAATATAATATAAACGCCGAATTTGCACTAATTTAGCTATTATATTATATATAGTGTATGTTATAGAAATTGTTCAATTAATTGTTAAATTATTGTTGCGAATAAATAAATAAATATAATATAATGTAATTATACAATAATATAAATGTAATTAAAATATTGTAAAAAAATAAATAACTAAATGTAAATAACTAAACTGGAAGTTTTAAATTTGAGTAAATTAAGAAATATAAAAAAATAAACGATTTTGTTTATACCATCCTCTTTATTAATTTTAGTTCGATTAAAATTAGAGGAGTGTTTTTAAGTTTGAGAGTATTTTACTTTTAAATTGAATTTAGGCGCCAAACAGTTAGGTTATCACTGTGGCAACACTGATTTATTTTATTTTCCTTTATTTTATTATTTACATTGATAATTTTTATTTACTTTCTTATTTTTAAGTTTAGAATATATTTTATGAGTGTTGTATATAATTTTGAGAGTTGTATAAATGAATTTTGTATATATTTATAGTTTGTTTTGACGGTTAGGAAGGTTACAAGGGGTGTGGAGGTTACGTGTGAGCAACAGGTGTTACACGTTTTTTGCTTGTGTTTTTGAGTGCTAATTTTGCCTTATTCTAAGGGATTATCAAACTAATCTTGTTAGTGAGGATATTTGAGAACGCTGTCTCAAATCTTAAGTTTGAGAGAAACCAGTGCACCGAGAATCATAGTCTGACCATTAGCAGTGTGAAACCTGCTGCTGATGTGTTTTCTGTGTTGCTAGTTGAAGTTGCCTGTGGCCTGGCTTACTTCCACTTTGACTATTTTGTGATTTACTTTATCTACAAGTTATTAAATTCAGTTTGTAACAGACCCTACCACCAATCGGGGTCTTACCTGTATTTCTCCTCTCTCCTACACCTACCTGATCATTCGTCGTCTACAGCTAAGTACTAATGGTTTTTAGTTAAGATAAATTAAAATATTTGTACGCCCAGCCTTCAAGTTAGGAGCGTAGAGACTATCGCTATTTAACTTTGTAAGGGCCCCAAAAAAAAACATATATTCTAGTTTTAAGTCAGGTTATGTTACCTATTTTGATATTTAGTCTTATGTGGGCGCTCAGTCTACTTACTGAAAATTAGGAATTTATTGTATTCTTTTATTTTGGTATAAGAACCATTTTTTTATTTTTTTGTTTATTTGACCCGGTATACTACGTATCCAGATTGGTTAGTTTTGGGTTACCCCCTCTGGGTGACTGTTGGTTATCTGACTGAGCCCCGAGATTTAGATTTTGGACTGGGCAGAACAGAGGTTTCTGTTTCATTCAATACAGACTTATATTTTATTTAAGCTCAAATTGTGTTACCTTTCTTTATATGTTACCTGGTGATCATGTAAGTGACACCATCCGATCGTTAAGTCTAGTTTACCTTTGTTGTAGCGACCTGTCTACCTTATTCCTTGCAGACTGTTTTCCACATTCGGCAGTCTGTGCACCCTACCTTCCTTATCCCTCCGATTGTGGTTTGTAGGTGTCCGCTGAGGTACGGTGTACCTCATTGTTGTGTTTTATTTCCTTTGTTTTACCTTACTCTTATGAATGTGGTGGCGCCTATTTACAGCCCCACAAAGCTTACCTACGCCCAGAATGCGTACCTACTGAGTTGGGCATACCACTACTCTAAACACCCCGTAGTTGGTTATAAAAAATTAAATTTAAATTTATATTAAGAAAATAATACACTAATAATACTGCATGCTGCATGCTTTACTAACAAGCATGAGATTAGATGTTAAGTTTTAGTTATTAAGTAAATGCCACACAGCGCAGGGTTTTTAAACTCTTTAGTGTGGCATTATATCCTTTAATGTTATGAGTTATAACTAATTTGTTATTTATTTATTTACTAATAAAGGAATTTATGTTAAAAAAAAATAGGGAGAGATGAGATCACCTAGCAAGTAGGCAAGTTGTTAAGCCCTTTTTTCTAACTCACTTAAATAACAATTGTGCTCTACTTTATGAATCCTAGGGCATGCAATTTTCTGTCAAATCTATATAGAAGAGCCTAAGTTTACTATAAGTTAAAATAGCTTCATCTAGAAACAAAACGTGCCCCCTTCCCAGCCCAGACAGTAATTTGATGTGATTTGTTCCTGCTTCTTGTAATTGTCCTTTTTATGTTTTCTTTTTGTTTGGAATGAAGCAATTATTTCGTTGATGTAAAAAAAGTCTACAGGCAAGAAACTTTAAATTTATAAATTTAAATTATTTACGGAAGATAAAATAATCCTGGTATAAAAGTCCACAAGCTAGCTAATTATCTTTGGAACACCTGTTGCTTAAAATAATAATAATAATAATTATTATTATTATTCTTTATTCACATCAAATGAAAGTGATACAAAATATTTGTACATACTTTTTGTTAAAATTCTGGCGCGGTGTTCCGCATGTCGGGCGAATTTCCTTTGGATGCGTGTTTCCGCGCTTAACAACAATCCTGGTAGGGACGATAATGATTTATAGTTTTTTAAATTATATAAGTTTACAACTACAAAATAATTCTAGCGCGATGGTCCGCTGTCGGGCGAATTCCTTTTAGAATGCGTGTTTCCGTGCTTAGCAACCCATTTCTTGATTAAGGTTTCGATTCATGCTATAGAACCTAAGCAGTTACTCAATTGTCAAGCACTGATCGTAACTCATTTTGTCTGCATTTTTCAAAGGAAATGCGTATAATTATCTAGTTAGTTATACAAAACTATGCCTCTAAAATTAGCAGTACGCACTATTATTTGTACTAGTTTAAAGATTAGTTACTTATCTTTAAGCTTAATCAGTTATATTTAAAGGTTTTAGCGCATTTCCTTTGAAAAATACAGACAACAGTAATTAATTTGAATTTATAAAGATAAAGTTTCTTGCCTGTCGACTTTTTTTAAATCAACGAAATAATTGCTTCATTTCCAAAAAAAGGAAAGATCAAAAGGACAAATACAAGAAGCAGGAACAAATTTTTAACGACGAGTTTTTTAAAGTTGTTATATTTGAGTATTTCAAAATGTAATTCGACTTCAAAAATTATTGACATTTTTCTACCTTTAAAAATGATGAGGTACCTCGAAACTTTTCCTTATCACATCGGATTCGCTACGCTCATCCTGCGTTGGACACGCTTCGCTCGACCTTAGGAGTACAGTTCGCTAAATTTATACTGCTACTTGGCTTCGGACTCGCTTCGCTCGTCCTCAGACAGTAAATATATCCGTTTCATTCTCAACGGTCACTCATACAGCACTGACCACGCTCAATGTTGATTAACTTTTATGATCAACAAAAATCATTGATATTCTTATCGTATTGAAACGAAACATATTGTACGTATGTAGTACGTATAGGTATACACTTCAACCGAACTTCAAATTGATTAGATTATTTACTGATTTTTTACAATTTAAAATAAACGTACATAAGTCATTTTATAAAAATTTAACTAATGCTGATAATGAGATAAAACTTAGCATATATATTAGCCTTTTACATGGTTATATGCGTGCCAAATCTCAATCCGATCGCAACATTTTTCCGCGTTTTATGATTTTTCAAAATTAATATTTATACTTCAGTACGTATGGTTATAGAATATAATATTTGTTTTTATATTCATGTGTTTTTATTATTTTATTATACTCATGTGTTTTTATTATTTTATTATGCTATGTGTTTATTATTTATATTGTATCATTGTTTTTATTACTTATCATACTCATGTGTTTTTATTATATTATTAATATCATGTGTTTTTAATTAAAAAGTTTCTTATTTGTGGACTTGTAAAACAATATATAAATAAAAACAGATTAGTTACACAAAAGTCCTTTATTTTTTAATATATAATAATAACTAAGCTTTCGACTAAAAATTAGTCATCATCAGAGTTTAACAAATATAAAAATATAAAATTGAAAATACAAATTTTACAGACTACTTCATATTGCACCTTGTATGTTTGGTAAGCTATATAGCTTACATAGCTTACCAAAACATACCAAGGTGCAATATGAAGTAGTCTGTAAATTTGTATTTTCATTTTATATTTGTTAAACTCTGATGATGACTAATTTTTAGTGGAAAGCTTAGTTATTATTATATATTAAAAAATAAAGGACTTTTGAGTAATTAACCTGTTTTTATTTATATCATGTGTTTTTATTATATTATTATTATCATGTATTTTTATAATTTTATCATACTCATGTGTTTTTCTTATTTTCTCATACTCATGTGTTCTTATTATTTTATCATACTAGTGTGTTTTATTATATTATTATTATCATGTGATTTTATTTTTTTATCATACTCATGTGTTATAATTATTTTATCACACGCATGTCTTTTTATTGTATTATTATCATGTTTTCTTTATTATTTTATCATACTCATGTGTTTTTATTATTTTGTCATACTCATGTGTTTTTATTATATTATTAATATCATGTGTTTTTATTTATATTATTATTATCATGTATTTTTATAATTTTATCATACTCATGTGTTTTTATTATTTTCTCATACTCATTTGTTCTTATTATTTTATCATACTAGTGTGTTTTATTATATTATTATTATCATGTGATTTTATTTTTTTATCATACTCATGTGTTATAATTATTTTATCATACGCATGTCTTTTTATTGTATTATTATCATGTTTTTTTTTATTATTTTATCATACTCATGTGTTTTTATTATTTTATCATACTCATGTGTTTTTATTATTTTATCATACTCATATGTTTTCATTAAAACAATATTCCATTAATTGACTTAATGTAAATAAATAAAGTTTTTTTTTCACAACTAAAAACTTGTAAACTTGCCGTGACAGTATGCTACTTATATAAACTAGAAATATGACGAACTAGTAAATTAAAACAATAATTTTGCCGTCCAGCGGCTCCCACCGCCAACTTTGCTTAGCGACAAAGAGCCTCAAGGCCTCTTGTTAATTATTTTAGAACAAAAATCAAATAATTAATCTTAATTTGTTAAATTATAAAACATTTAAGAAACTAGCTCTTTAATTTTAAAACCGTGCTAAAGTACACTGATAAATAAATCATAATACTGACTCAAATATACAACTACTAAAAGCACCAAAGATCATTAGTTTGTAAAAAAAATGTAATAAAAGTATCGTCGCGATGTTTTTAGCTCTAGAATGGTTGTAATTCTTCAGGAATAGAGCTTTGTAAAACCAACGAATTGCTAAAGAAATAATAAAAATGCTGGCGCGGTGATCCGCATGTCAGGCGAATTTCCTTTAGAGTAACTGGATTCGTATACAGGTAAGGACAATAATTTTTTATTGTTTTTTTTTACTTTATAAATAAATAAATAAATGCCCGTTTTAGGGCCTTTCGGCCCATCAGGGTATTCACCCTGCGGGAACCACCTCAGGTGGGTTGCATCTACTACATTCTAAGAAATAATTAAAGTTGGCGAAATCTTTTTAATACAAATACTATTTATAAAACCTTAGAGCATAGCCCGGGCTGCGAACCTTGGACCTCCGGTGCCGAAATCGCCTTTACGATCACGGCCACAGAGGCAGACTTTTTTTTTTTTTTTTTTTTTTTTTTTTTTTTTTTTTTTTTTTTTTTAACATTATATTAGTTAAAACAACAAAATAATTCTAGCGCATTGTCCGTAAGTCGGGCGAATTTCCTTTGGAAAGCGTGTTTCCGTGCTTAACAATCCATTTTTTGCTTAAGTATCCGCTTTAAGCTTTATAATTTGAGCAGTTATAACTCAATTATCAAGAACTACTTGTAACTCATTTTTTTTAGCATTTTTCAATGGAAATACGCTTATCTCGTTTAGATTATAGAATAAAATAGCATAGAATTTTTTTAGTAACAAAACTACAAAAGTAAATAATCAAACTTAAATGCAAATTGACATAATTAATAAATAAAATAAATTAATAAATAATCTTTATTAATTACTTTTAACCCATAGGTATGAAACATGTCAATAATTCATAAAACACTTTATCAATAATTATTTATGAAGAACAGCATTTCACTTACGCTTATTAATGTATTTTATTATATAATATTAGCGTACTTTCCGTAGCAGCGGTCGTGTAGTACTGGACTTCGGCACCAGAGGTCCGGGGTTCACAGCCCGGGCTATGCTCTCAGTTTTTATGAATAGAATTTGATGTAAAATTATTTCGCCAACTAGCTTTACTTTGAGCATATTAGATGTAACCTACCCGAGGTGGTTCCCGCAGGGCGAATACCCTGAAGTACCCAAAGGCCTTAAAACGAGCATTACTATTATTATTATTAGAGTATCTTAGAAAAAATATAATTTAATAAAGGAAATAATAGTTAAGATCTGCAACAACAAAATAACGACTATTCTGCTAGGAAAAAGATTTACTAGGTAAACATCTTTTGCTAGTAATAATTTTCAAATGGTACATTAAATATTTATACATTTAAATATACAAAACTATGCCTCTAACATTATGTGCACTAGTTTAATGCTCACTTGGTTTCATGATTAATTTATTTAAAGGTTTTAGCGCATTTTATTTGAAAATTACAGAAAAATGAGTTACGAGTAGTGATTGTTAGCTCAAGTTATAAAGCATAAACCGCTTAGGCAAGAAAGGGATTGTTAAGCACGGAAACACACATTCCAAAGGAAATTCGCCCGACATGCGGACCACCGCGCCAGAATTATTTAGCAGTTTTAAACTTTTATAATGTAAAAAACCATAAAAAACTATCGTCCCTACCAGGATTCGAAACCAAGAACTCTGGCTTTTGAGTGCTCGTATTGAGTCCGGACCTCATTTATTTTACAGGTCCAGAAAACATTAAAAACGACTTACTACTTGTAACATGTTGTTTAGCGGTCGTATTTTAGGGGTTCTAGCAAAAAACCACAGTTGTTTCGACCTATTGGTTACTTAGAGTGGTCTTATCTACGTCAAACCGGTTTTATTCTATTCATAGCCCAAAAATACGGTGAAAACGACACCCTTCTTCAAATTTAATATTAATGGCCGTAATTTTAGTTTCAGGTAATTTATTTTTTTTTTTTTTACTTTTTGGCCATTTAGAGAGGTCGTATCTATTTCGGACCGGTTTTATTCAATTCTGCACCTAAAACTACATAGAAAAAACACCCTACATGAAATTTATTTTTTATCGACCTCAATTTTAGTTTTCGGTGACTTATTATGGTTGTATCGTGATATCCAAACCGGTTTTATTCGATTTAGCGTCCCAAAAAACATAAATGAGGACCTTACTCGCTGTGAAAAATATTAACCCTGAATTTATCGATTTTTTTTTCTGAACAACGTCACAAATTCTGGTTTTCTAGAGGGTTCGTGTCCTCCTTGAGGTTGATTATTGTACCAAATTCAATTGAAAAATATTAATCTGTTCAAAAGATAGCGTGTGTACAAAGAAGTATCTAAAAATACACATAATGTACGCAAAACGTATTTTTCCGTGATCAGAGAGACTAGAAATGGATTAGTGTCGTGGTCCGGAGTTCGACTCTCACCATAACGCCTATCCCATAGCAATCCTTTCCATAGAAAATTCGCTAAAAGTCCGATTGGAAATGAAGTTTCAAAGTAATAGATTAATTCGATCTGTTACGGTTATATTGAGATTCACGTGAAATGAAAATCGACAAGAACAAATAAAGAGACATTATGTCATCGAAAAATCTGAAATGAACAGCAGACAGAAAATAGATAAGAGGTAGACAGAAGAGAAGACTGAAAGATAATTTCACAGTGAAGTTTTTGCTAGAATAGAAGGCAAAAAAGAGATGAGTTCACCAGGAAGTCTAAGCTAGAATAGAAGGCAAAAAAGAGACGAGTTCACCAGGAAGTCTAAGCTAGAATAGAAGGCAAAAAAAGAGATGAGCTCATCAGTAAATCTTAGCTAGATATAGATTAAGCTATAAAGATGGAATCATCTCGAAGTCATTGCAAAAATATGAGACTAAAAGGAGAGATGGAGCTCATTGTGATGTCAGAGCTGACATAGGGAGATGAATGATGTGAAGTCGTCTTCAAACTCTTAACAGAGATCCTGGACAGTTGACGGCTCCATATCTTTTCGACACTGATGATGGCGTAAGCTGAAATCCGGTTCTGCCTTAATGAATTAAAAATCTTGTGGAAAAGACGGAGTTGATGGTTTTTCAATGATTTAAAGATTTCAATCTCTAAATTGAACTAGAGCGGATAACCTCCTCTAAATGCATCCGATGTTGATGTGTTAAGAAAATTTGACAAATTCCACGTCAAATAATCCACTAGCGAATAAAACCAAAAAGAAATTCGCTTGATTTACAAAAATTTTCCACACTTAAAATTATTCAGGACATTCTCTGCTAGTAATTAATAACACTGACTCCTAAATCCCTTCCTTTTTATTTTATTATATTTATTATGTTTTTTTTTAAGGGGGGGACAATAAGTATAAAAAATTATATTCCACAGAGATTTCCCTTCTGTGACAGTTTCCTTCCAAAATTATATAAATAGATTTTTTAACGTTTTCATTTATAATTATTTTCATTATTTATTATTTAACTGGAATTTTTTTGGAAGATATTTTTTGAATTGTGTGTTCTGAGGACGAGCGAAGCGAGCCTGAAGAAGTTTTGCAGTATAAATTTGGCGAATTGTATATTCTGAGGACAAAATAAAAGCGGGTTCAAAGTAGGGAGGGTGAGCGTAGCGAATCCGATGTGCAGAGGAAAAGTTGCGAGGGGTACCTGATTTGTCACTTTTTATAGCTATTATAGTTTGAGTCCAGTATAAAATGCCAGTCGTAGCAAATTTTCAAAAGACATTTACACGAGAAGGAAAATACATTGACACGAGGAGGAAAATATATTGACACGAGGAGGAAAATACATTGACACGAAGAGAAAAATACGTTTAAAGAAGGACGAAAATACATTGACACAAAAAGGAAAATACATTGACATGAGGAGGAAAATACATTGACACGAGAAGGAAAATATATTGACACGATGAGGAAAATACATTGACACGAGAAAGAAAGTATGTTGACACAAGGAGAAAAATACATTGACACAAGAAGGAAAATGCATTGACACGAGGAGGAAAATTTTGGAACACCCTGTATAATAAATTTAACAGTACAAAATTACTGTAACTTATATCATAAGACGTTTAAAATATGTAACAAAACACCAAACATGTGCGAAAAGCTAATGATCAATTTATTATAACCTGAACTTCTTATTAGAAGAGGTTTAAAAATGGTTAAACAAATTTGTCGAGGTCCCCAAAAAATGGTGTTTCAAGCGTCTTAACGAATAGAGTAATTACATTTTTCAAAAAATGTGTTTAAAAATATATATATATTAAGCTGTAAAAAAATATTTAATTTAATTTTAAATAGCCAAAATAAGCATTTAAAGAAGAGGAGAGGGGGAATAGATGAGAGAGTGGGGTGACAACGCAAAGTTCTAAAGGTCGGGTCGTTTAAGGTACAGATGGGAGTTTTAGTTAAAAATATCGTAAGGTCAACAGTTGCTTACAGTTCAATAGAATGTAAAGAAGACTGAAACAAAAACAATTCTGTAATCCAGGCAAAACAATGCCTAAGGAACGTAATGTCAACAGCTGTCTGTATTATCTATTTGACATTATAGAATATACTCTTATGAGTGTTGCTCTAGTGAATAATGTACTATACGGCGGTATACATACCTCTGACGTCACAACAGTTGAGGCTCATTACAGTACAAGCAGTTGAGGGCCGTTTTCCCGCCAAAAGAACATATTTGAATATATTTTACGTTTTCTTGCTACATCAACCCAAGTATAATTTTTTTTCATATATTTTACAGGGTGTTCGTTTAAGTGACGTATTTAAAAATAATGCAATACAAAAAATTGTGGAAATATTTGTATTGAAATAGGATATGGTTCCTCCAGTAAAATATTTCTATAAATGCAGAGATATCCTAATAAATCACTTCTAAAAGTTGCTGCGAAATTTCTTATTCGAAGTCCGCAGCTATTTTTCTAATGTAAATAAATAGCTCTTTATGCTGTCTATCTTTTATAAAGCGAAAAGTATCCAGTAGTTTGATTAAACCGCTGCAGCATATTCTGCGGACGAAATGCCATTGGATGCGGAGTGAGATTTAATCATACACAGACTTGTTCTTTTATACATTTAAAATAAAAGAAAGAAAATCTAATCTTGTTGTGATTTATAATTTTATCGTGTTTTTTTTTTTTATAACAAGTTCTTTATTGGCAAAAGTAGACAATACTTATTTTGTGTAAACTGGAGCCATATTTTATTTATTAATTTAGGGTAATTTGAGCCTCTTTATCTTTTTTTAATTATTTATTTGTTATTTTTTATGGATATAAATGTTGATTATTGTTTTGGGGTGTGAGGGGGTTTGTTTGGGTTAAGGATAATTTTACATTTTATGGTTTGGATATTTTATTTTTTATATTATTATTATTTTTATTTATTTTTTTTAATACTGTCAGAAGATATTTTTGATGGTGTTTTGAATAGGTTTGTATTGTAAAGGTAGTTTGCAGGAGTTTCAAAAAGGGTTGCCTATGCAGTCTGTGGACTGACTTTTGATGATTCAACCTGGCATTTGCCTGTAAAATTGAGGGAAACTACAGAAAAACCTCAATCAGGTTTATCGGGCACGCGGGTCCTGGGTGTAAAGGTTATTATTTTTTTACGTTTGGGGGTTTAACTGTTAAGGTTGTGTCTCTAGATTTTTTTGAGGCTAAGGAGAATAGTTAATTTAATTTACGAATTTAAGTTTATTTATTTTTTTTTAATTTTGAGAAGAGCAGAGTCTTGATTTTTTAGTATTAATCCCTATCATCTGTAACAATTGTTTACTGGATTTTTGTATTAAATATATTTTCGTGTCCTACATGTTTCTGTGGGACACGTTAACTTTCGACCACTTTCTCGGATCGAAATGAAACTTAGTACAAAAATTAACCTTGCTAATGTCCCAAAAACTATTGTTAATGAAATATGTGTGACGTCATTAACCCAAAAAAATTACCCCACAAACATTTCAAAATTCACAAATCTTAATACAGAGTTCAGATTGTGCTGGAATTTTTTTTGACATATACAACTATGTATGTACAAAAATACGAAGTTCTATTTTATTATCAGTATTAGTTCTGGTTTTATTGACTGACATATATAAACAAAACAATGTCATTAATTGACTTAATGTAAACAAATCAAGTTTTTTTTCACTACTACATTTGTAAATTCGCTTATATCTTAGCAATATGCTACTGCTACTTATATAAACTAAGAAGATTTAGGTCTTCCGGTGGTGACCGCGTCAATGTAGATGAAGAATCCGACGTTTCGCTTCCACTGTGGGAGGCATCTTCAGGGATGTAGGACATGATGGATAGAAACACAATGCTCAACAAAACTGAACCGCGGAAGCCTACGCAGTTTATTATATAAACAAGTAATATGACGAACTGATTAAGTACAACAACTATGTGGCCACGAAGCGGCCCCTAGCACCGTCACTGCGTAGCTGCCGAGGCGCGAAGCGCTCAGGTCGTGGAGCGGTAAAGAGGCCGAAGGCCTCTTATTTAGTATATAATTAATTTTTATTAAATTTTCTTGTATTTAAATTTTCAAGCTAATTGATAGGGAAGTTGCTCCGTATTTTTTTTTTAAATTCCTTTATTTAATTTTTTTTACAAAAGAGTTACACAAAGTTTTTACAATAAAGTACCCTCTGCTATAGTTCTTGAAAAAGAACTGCGCTGCAGAGGGGAGCATGTTTTTCATAGGGAAGGAATGATAGGTTTCATCCTAATAATTAAAGTTCTCTGGTCTGATGATTACTGTAATTTATAGCTTCTGAACGCTCAGCAAGATCAATCGGGTTTTAAACCCTGCTTGAAGAAACGGAGCATAAAGATAAATGAACAGAAAGTAGTAATAGTAAGAGTGGACAGTAGTCAAGGCTGGTGAGTAGACCACACCATTGGGTCCTTTTCACCAACCCCGAAGTCAACCATCTATCACTGTACTTCCACTACTTTCTCCTCGTCGAACCTCCTGCTACGATGGATGAAAGTAAGAATGTCCTGTCATCTTAGATACTCCATTTTCTCTTCGAGTAGCGTTCCAGTTCCAAATATTTGCAGGCAAGTTGCATTCTTTCAAATGTACAGAAAAGTGTTGATTGGATATTTTAATAACTTTTCCACAAGTAACCCTTAACCAGTTTTGCCATTTAACTTTAATTTTAGATACCTTCTGAATGAACTTTAACAAACGATTTAATTAGCAGTATTCTACAAATACAAGGCGTACTGACGAATCACAATTTCTAAGGAGTAATATGATTGCAATTATAAATAAAATTACTTGTTGATTCAGCTACCAAAAGTAGAGCTGTTGGATATGAATATCACTGAACCGGTTTCGACTTAATGCCATCATAAGTAGGCGGAACAACACTTAGCTCCCAAATAATAGTGATATTCATTGATATAACTTTATTAGTTGAGAGCTCGAGTGTTACTCTGCCTGCTGATAAAGTTGGAGCCGGTCCAGGGATATTCATATACAACATCATGTGTCGACGTTATCTGCTTTTTTAACTTGTGGTAAATATGACCTTTTCTTTGACTTAAAGCTACAGGGCTTAGGAGCCCGAGATCTCCACAAATAAACATCTTTTCCTCCCTGTGAGCAGGCCCTTCTTATCCCTCTGCCCCTACTATACTTTCCACTAAGCCCCCCCCCCACACTCCCGCTTTTTCTCTTCCTTCCACTCGATCCCCTCATTTATGCCCTTCCACTTATCCCCCTCCTTTACCCGACTCGTATAAAATATATTTTTATTACCTTCTTTGTCCTGGAGCAACAGGCCATGATTTCCTTGTCCTTTGTTTGGGTGCTCTAGCTCTCCACAAATGTACACCTTGTCCACCTTCTGAGCATGCTCTTCTTCCACTTAGCCCCCCTCCCCTTCCCCCCACTACCATCCCTTCCACTGTCTCGTCTTTTCACCTTATCATCTGAAATAAATAAAATAAATCAATTAATCTTTGTTTTAAAAAATTCAAACAATCATGCCTCATCCTACCAGGGTGCAACTAATGCCAATAGGGAAATCTAGATTGTCATTTCTGTATGAAGACTGAAAGCATAATTAATTATGGTGGTAAAGGTCTACTTGGTGACCGCGTCAATGTAGATGATAAATCTTATGCTTCCTCTCCACATTATTAAACAAAAACATAAATAACCAAAAACGCTTAACTTGATTAATTGAAGTGATATCTCGATGTATGATTTTCATATTTGAGATATCAATAAGAATAACCTATATGTTACAAGCTGCTTAAGTAATAAGTCAAATATTTCAAGTAGGAGAAATTAATGGCCCATTTCCTGACACCACTGATATTATTTCTTTTCTCCAATGACCCATTTTCTGACACCACTATCACAATTAATTTTCCTAATGGACCATTTCCTGATACCACTGACAACACACAATTACTTTTTCTCAATGACCCATTTCCTGACACCACTGGCAACATTACTTCACCTCCTAAGAATAATGTACACTTCCTAACACACAAAGTTAAATTTTGTTAAAAAATAATAAAGACAAAGAATTGAGAGTTGATCAATAGAGTTTAGTTGGATTCATACTATAGGTAATATCGTTAATTAGTCAAGCAGTTAATATAATTTTTATTTCCCATTTGTTTTTAACTAGGACTTGTAGATAGAATTCTTGTGGTGCTCTCACATCATAGATCTTCTTACAAAATTATTTTTACTAATTACAGAATTATAGCCACATGATATACACTTATCTAGCAACTCTGATTCCTTTTAAAATCGGCTATTCTTAATGTGCATTTGTGTACTTAGCTTAGATTGTAATTGATCAAGTTTAAGGCCCGTATTCAAAGACATCTTCCTAACATTTACCCAATATTTTCCTAACATTCTTCTTATTCCTTAAGGAGAATGTTAGGAAAATGTTAGGAAGATGTCTTTGAATACGGGCCTAAGTCTCTTTCCTCTAGTTTTATTATACCACTCTAAGGTTATTTCAAGCTAATCATATGTCGTCCTGATCCATCTAGGGTCGATTCTCGATCTTTAGACATGTTAGATTCACCCTGAACTAGAACCTTATTCTATAGATGAGAGCCAAACCAATAGATGGATCTTGTACCATGCAAGGTAAATTCATACTGCTCTCTTGTTATCTCAGTTAGGTATTAGTTTTAATTATAAAACAAATATGAAAGAAACAAGCATCCTAGTATGTTCCATGACACAGTTGGATGTTGAATTACACTAAAATGTTGTCATAACACATTTTAGTGTAATTCAACAACCTACAGTGCCATGCAACACACTAGGATATCTTCATCTTTTGTAAATACAATAGTATACTATTGTATTATAGCACATTCTAATAATTTTATCGTTATGTCGAAATCATAATTATGTCAACAACATATATATTAAAGTTTTTGCCTCTTAATTAGGTTTATTAGGGCGAGGATATAAGGTTATAACCATTGCCTTTCCTCTCATATTATTAATACATTTTTTTCTTTTTAGTTATATAATTAGCTTTTTAGAGATAGCTAGCTCAGGCTAATCTTCAACAGTTATAATTGAGGAAGGTTGAAGTAATCCTTCTATGCACTGCGACTTGCAGTCATTTGTACCCCCACCAGTGGTTCGAACTACAATTATGTTCATCTAAATAGACAAAAATGTGCTAAATATTACACAACTGATCAAATAAAATTTGTAACATCTGTACGTGTTGCAAACAAGAAAATTATTTGACATTTAAGAAAAATTAGCAATAGCATAGTTAATTTTTAAGTAGAAAAATCTAAGAATTTCAGCATTAAAAAAATGCGGTGAATCGATGCTGTCTCGATAAAAATACCAAAAAATTGCATTCAAGCCGGGAAACTAACAACTTAAGAAAGTAAAACCCTTACAAGTTTATATTAAGTTACCAAACGAAAATTCTTCATTTCGTGTTCTAACGATATAAAGAAAGAAAAATAAAAATACAGCATTTCAACTTAAAACTTATCTAGGTTAAATACTTCATTACAAGTTTTTATAACAGAGGTCTGAACAGTTTAAAAAAAACTTGGTCATTTAGAGGCCTTAACATCCCACCTTCTTATTTAGAAAAAAATAGAGGAAGTCATGCGTTAAGGAAATCCACTTTACAGTGAAAGTCTATGCTAAATAAAAAAAGGTCAAAACAATAGGGTTCAAAAAACTAAGTAAATAGGTTATTTGTAGGTCTAAACATTCTGCCTACCATTTTCTAAAAATACAAGAAGAGTCTAGCACAGTTCAAAAGAATGTACCTTGTGACAATGCTAGATTCTTCTTATCTTTTGCTAGGAAAAGAAAGTTTTAATCATTGAAGGTCTAGCTAAAGGCCTATACCTGAAGACCAAAAGAGGTCAAGACCTAATGTTAGGCTTTCATCCAAGTTTTTATAACACCCTCTTTATATCGTTTGTAATCGATATCTACCGTGGAGTTACTCGAGTAGATAGCGTTACCTCAAAGACCTTTCTTATCTTTCACTGATTTCCTTTATCTAGTTTCATGAGGTAATCATTTTAATGTGAATCTAGATTAAAATTACAATTAGGTTATCAGAGAAACTTAAAATGACTTTATAAAAAACTAAACAATGAGAAAAATCCATGTGCTGATGGAACTGAAAGAAAATAAAATGAAGTCAAATAAAAATAAAGTTAAAAATGAAGCCACTTAATTTGGCTAATCCGTTTCTCAAAACCCCCGAAACCACATATAGACCAAGAGCCCAGGGGTGTTTTGTTAATAAAAAGTGTAATTTCTGGAACCGGTCTCAATTTTTCGTAAATACCTTCCTGAACAAGGGTCTGCAATTCTGCCGACTCGTATCGGATGGGTGTCCCAGGCAGAACGCACTTTATGGGTCAAAGGTTCTGCCTGGGACACCCATCCGATACGAGTCAGCAGAATTGCAGATCCTTCTTCAGGAAGGTATTTACGAAAAATTGAGACCGGTTCCAGCCATTACACTTTTTATTAACAAAACACCCCTGGGCTCTTGGTCTAATACTCTACCCATTCTGAATTGTGGATTTGATTATCAATATTTGCTAAACATAAAGATTATCTATCATACCGACGATTAAATTGAATATAAAAGTAAAAAAGTGGGTACGGAGTACCTCGGGAATTTTCCTCGTCCCATCGAATTCGCTTCGCTCATCCTCCCTATTTCAAACTCACTTCGCTCGTCCTCAGAATATAAAAATCACCAAATGTATTGCAGATCGTCTTCAGACTAGTTTCGCTTGTCTTCAGAGATTAAATATATTCTATTTGGTCACCCATTCAGGCACTGACCTTAATCGATGTTATTTTTTTCAGGACCGACAAAACCGTATATATACTTGCCAATACTATTTATTTAAATGAATACAAGTCATTTGATAAAAATTACTTTTATACATAATGACCTAGTATACTTATGACTTAAATATACTTCAAACCAATTTTTTCTGAAAACGTACCTTAAATTATGAAGAAAAACATAGTCTGCATATCCGGAGTGGAGCCCTTCAAATGATTGCGATTACTAATTTTTTTTTTAAATCGCACATACTTCAGTTTTCTTGCAATAAGTGGTTCCCTGTAGGTCGTATGCAAAACATGATGAAAACAATTTTTAAAGCTGATAAAATGTTCTATAAAACGAGTGTTTAATCATCGAAATCGGACAACTGCAACCAAAGTTATGGCTCTTTCAAAAACACCAAAAAATTGTTCATTTATCCAAAGCCAGCGAATTTCTTCGAAAAATATTGGCTTTTTTGCATTGTTTTGGCCATTTAACAAATGTCATAATTTTAGTTGTAGTTATCCAATTTTGACAAAAAAACACTCATTTTATAGAACATTTTATCAGCTTTAAAAAATTATCTTTTCATGTTTTGCACACGACTTACAGGAAACTACTTTTTCCGAGAAAACAGGAATTTGTGCTATGTTCTAATATTTTGAGCACGTGCATTCATATAAAGGGCTCCGCTCTGGATAGGCAGACTATGATTTTCCTTAATAATTTAAGCTATATTTTCAGAAAAATTTGGTTTGAAGTACAAAATGAGTCACATTTTTAGGGCTGGCTCTTTGACTGTATATAAAAATATATGTTCCATCAACAGACTTCAACACCACTATGAGCAACACTATACATTATACCTACTCAATTATATCCTAAGCATTTTTCATAGATTTTTTTTCTCGGTAGGCCATTAGCTACTCTTCACAACGAAAACAGACCCACAAAACATACAAAAAGATCAGATACGGAAAAAGCAACTAAAACAAACCCCTGAATTTGAATTTCTAATTTTTTCTCTGAATTTTTACTCCATTTAAACAAAAACAGATTTATCGGGCCCTTCTCAACCCTCTTTCTTATCTTTCACTCTTCGTTTTCTTCATTCTATAATATCCGATGTAACGGATTCGTAAAACACGCGATGGGACTTAACTCTGTCCTCCTAGGAGTGAGGGGTGGGGACGGAAAAAAAGACTAAAATTAAAATATCTCTGTGTCTCCATACTTCTAGATGAGTATTAGTTTAAGCCACAAAAAGAGACTAAATTTCATTAGATTAAATAAAATATAATTCACTACTAACACGTAGCATATTAATGTTAAATTAAGCTAATTCATACAAAGAAATTTCTATACATTACGTCTAATTAGATTAGACGATAAGTATAGAATTTTCTATAGATATTTATGCGATTAATATTTTATGTTTAACTTCAAAACAATTCTGGCACGGAGTTTCGCAAGCCCAGCGAATTTTCTTTGAAACGCACCCTTTCTTGCTTATCGATCCAATTTTCGCTTAATTTTTCGGTATATATTTAATAACCTTAGCACTAATAACTTGTTATTTAATTTTTTCGAATTTTTCAAAAAAAAGAAGCTCTGAAATGTTGCATAAACTAAAAGCTTTATATCATTTGATACCACCGAGGTTTGCAAAACATGTATAGTTGACACAATATAATTGTGCGAGAGACAACTAGGAAATGTAACAAGCAAAATGCAATGCTACATCTGGCAACTGTTCCATCATTCGACATTCGTCATACTTGATGGCTCGACATAATGTCATGTCCCACTCTGTTTCGTTACGTCTAACTCATCAGGGCGCCGACAGAGCCTGAACTCACTCTGACCTTCAATTAATTCCGAAGAATATAATGTGAAGTACTTACCAGAGACGAGCGGTGCTCTCTTACCGCCATC
>JACMZG010000032.1:715071-762571 GCA_018340805.1 Microvelia longipes | reverse complement strand
ACAATCGCTTCTAGGATGAGTCGCGAAAGATAGACAACACACACACACACACAAATATATATATATAATATATATATATATATATATATATATATATATATATATAGTTATAGAGTTTCTCTTGGCCTGTTGAGGGTGTAGACGCACTCGAAAGCTTGCAAGTGAGTTTTATTACTTTAAATGTCGTACTATTTAGTTTTTATCTTTAATTTAATTGTTAAATATATATATATATATATAATATATATTATATATATATATATATATAATATATATATATATATATTCTCAGTTAATTCTCACCCTTATCAGCTCCTAGACTGAGTAGGGTATTTAATCATTATATTATAAGTGGGGAGTTGAAATGTGACGTAGTAATAGCCTATTAGTCTAAATTAATTATCTAATTGGTAATTTAAATTATCAATATTGAAATGTTTCACGCTGTATATATTATGAACTTATTTAAACCATGTAAGTATATGTTTGTGAAAATTTAAATTTGGAGTTGACCTGTAAATATTATTAATTGGCATGTATTTGTTTACATAATAATAATGCCCGTTTTAGGCCCTTCAGGGTATTCGCCCTACGGGAAGAACCTCGGCTAGGTCACATCTACTATGCTCAAAGTAAAGCTAAAGTTGGCGAATTCTTTTTACATCAAATTCTATTTATAAAAACGGAGAGCCTCGCCCGGGCTGTGAACCCGGGACCTCCGGTGCCGAAATCCAGTACTATACCACCGCGGCTAGGCAAACTTTGTTTACATAAAACAGACAAAACCCTTCTAGCTTCTATAGTTAAATATAAATATAGAATATTGTCGCCTACAATGATAAAAAAACAAAATAAAAAAAAATACACTAGAAAAATCGAAAACACTTTCGAAGAAACACAAAAACTGAGATGTAAATGAAAATTTAAATGAGGAAAATAAGATAAAAGAAAAACATGTTAAGGAAAAGCGGTGCATGTTTAGAAAATAAAGAGCCATAGCAAGGTACGGCTATGGTAAAAATTAAAAAAACAAATCCTTATTTACAACTTCTATATTCTTCTTACCTAATATCTTACTTCAATATTCTTTATATTTAAAGAATATAAAAGTTAATAACTCTAACAGTTACTATAGTTAATATATAATTTTTATCTTTTATATTTTTTATATTTAAAGAATATAAAAGTTAATAACTCTAACAGTTATTAGAGCTAATATATAATTATTAACTTTTAAATTTTTATACATAAAGAATATAAAAGTTAATAACTCTAACAGTTATTGTAGTTAATATATCATTTTTAACTTTTATATTATTTATATATAATTTATAACTTCTATATTTTTAACCTTTTATATTCTTTATATATAATTTATAACTTCTATATTCTTAAACTTTTATATTTTTATATACATAACACCACCTTCATCAGCAGGAAAGTAGAAATAATTCACTAATAAAACATTATCTCCAGACGGTGTATAATGTAAAGTTTATTGCCTAGTTTTTAGGGAGTAAAGAAGCACTTTTCACTCCCAAGGGAGAAAAAACTAACATTTTCTCCATTGGAAATAAAAAGTGTTTCTTATTATTGGGTAGAGCCAATTATATAATTTTTTAGGTGAGTGGTATTCCCTAAATTTATACAGGTGACCCCTTAATTTTTGTAATTTTCCCGGGGGTGGCAAACCCTAAAATTTATAAGGGGAAGTGGACCAAAAAAAAGTAGTTTCAGGTCAAAAGAAGTTGTTTGGAACAATAAACAAATTGTTGATTTTTTTGGGGGATAGCATTCCCAAAATAAATAAGGAGGAGCCGACAAAAAAAAATTAATGTCTCAAAATCCTTTTCAGGTCAAAAGAAGTTGTTTGGAGCAATACATTTTTATTAAAAAATAAATAAATGAAAAGCAAAATAAATGAAAGAGTTACAATAGTTATTTATGCATCAAGGGAGTAATGAATGCTATTATTTCCCTGGGCAGTTAGGTTCCTAAGGCTTAAGCCGAGGGAACCAATTTAACTCCCGAGGAGAAGCCGAGATATTTATGAGTTTAACTTCCGAGGCAATACCGAGAGAGTTATGACTATTTACTCCCGAGGCGAAGCCAAGGAAAGTAATTGCAAAGGGGGAAAATAGCATTTTACTCCCAAGGTGCATACAAGATTTTATCTCCAGACGTTGATTTTATTTTTACACGTTTTGTTGTATTTTATTCTAATTTTTTTGGGTTGGACCCTCTTATAAATTTAGGGAGACGGCCACCAAAAAAATATATTTTATTGCTCCAAACAACTTTTTTTTACCTGAAAAGGATTTAAAGCATAAACACATTTTTTGCTCCCCCTTATAAATTTTGGGGGTGCTGCCCCCGGAAAAATTACAAAAATTTAACGGTCAACTGTATAAATTTAGAGAATACCAATTCCCTAAAAAATTGATATAATTGGCTCTAATAACCCAATAATAGGAAACGCTTTTCATTCCCAAGGGAGGAAAGGTTACTTTTTACACCCAAGGGAGTGAAAAGTAACTTTTTCTCCCTAGGGAGTGAAAAGTGCTTCTTTACTCCCTAAAAGCTAGTCAATAAACTTTACATTATACACCGTCTGGAGATAAAAGAAATTAGGAAGTAAAACAGAAGTGAGTAAAGTGCCTTCTAAATTTAGTTCGACAAGCTATATGTTGTCACTTAAAAGCTAAGTGTTGGTATATACTTTAGCAACAAACTTTTTGACTTGATAAAGCTAAAAGTCGATATTGACAGATTCTTGATTTCTAATTAGTTCGAGTTTTACAATACAGACTATAATGAAGGTAGACTATAGCTCTAATCACATCCCTTGTTGACACAGATATAAACATAAACAGGGTGTTCCAAAGATCTACCCCGCCCTATACTCTTAACATTTGAACCGAGCAACTTTTTATCATCTTTGACGGATCTCTATAATTTATTTTGAAGTTTATTTGGCTTTATTTGGAAATATAATTATGTATATATAATATATAATATATATAATATATATATATATATATATATTATATTATATATATATATATATATATATATATATATTATATATATTTGTGTGTGTGTGTACAAGATTTTGTCCTAGACGTGTCTAATGGACACGTTGGAATAATTTTCGAACTCTTTCTCGGATCGAAATGAAACTTAGCACGAAAATCAACCTTGCTAAAGTTCTGAACCCTATTGTCTATGAAATATGTGTAACCCACAAAAATTACCCCATTAACATTTCAAAAAATCACAAACCTTCATGTAGTGTTTAGATTGGGTTGAAATGTTTTACAAATATACTACTATGTATATTTCAAAAAGGTACGAAGTTCCATTATGAGGTAGTGGTCAGGTAGGTATAAAAACACAAAATTTGAGCTTTCGGCGGTAAAATAGGCCTTTTTCAGAATAAAACTACTTATGAAAAAGGTCTACTTTACGGCCGAAAGCGCAATTTTTTTTTTTTTTACCTATCTGACCATTATGAGGTATATAATTATCTTGTTATATAGTTTGGTCAATAATTTTATACTAGTTCCATTTTAATATTAGAATTAGTTCTTGTTTTATTGATTGACATATATATGTCAAACAAAACATAATGTTATCGGCATAATTTTGACGTCATTTATTGACGTCAAATTTACGACTGTAATTGATTAGTTAACGCTTGTATTGTGGAATTATGCCACTTACATAAACCACCATGACGAACTGACAAGCTACAACAAACATGTGGTCGCCAAGCGGCTACAGGAAAACGCGGGGACCAAAACGCCTTCAGCGCTTTGGTCAGCGCAGGGCAGCAAAGTGGCACCTCTTGTTTTCTATTACGAATAGTTTTTCCTCCAGGAATGGGCAAAACTGTAATAGAGTTAGGACTATAATAAGGGATAGGACTCAATTTTTTTAAATTCCCATAAAGCTTGTTAACTTATAAGACAAAATGAGTTGTGGAGTTTCAAGTAATGAAATTAAACAGAGTCTCTCCACTAATGATATATATTTGACATAGCCAGCTTTCAATCTTAACAGATCATCATCAGTGCCTAACCAACAAAGTAAAAAATATATTACATAAAATACTCTAAATGAAAATAAAATACTAGAATAAAAAGAAATACAATACAATATAATACTATTTTCATTTAGAGTATTATATGTAATATATTTTTTACTTGGTTGGTTAGGCACTGATGATGATCTGTTAAGATTGAAAGCTGGCTATGTCAAATATATATCATTAGTGGAGAGACTCTGTTTAATTTCATTGCTGACTTATGTTAATTTAGATTTCTATTAATTTTTATTCTAAGCTTTAAAGCTTTGCAGTATTTTTTAATAACTTCTTATTAAATCAAATGGTAACTTTATTTAATCTTTAATTAACACTTAATATATATTAGGAATAATTTAAAGGAAATTAACTAGTAAATTAATTTAGGGCTTCTAATGCCAAATTAAGGTTCCCTAAATTAAATTAACTTTTTTAAATAAAAGGGGGAACACAGGAAAGATATTCCTTGATTTTTCTTAGTTTTGTATTATTTTAGTGGATTCCTTTGAATAAATTCGCTAATGGGATGGGTTAAAGCTACGCAGGCCAATTTTTTACGCTTTAACCCGTAGGGTTATTTAGCGTTTTCCCCTCACTCGAATCTCTCTCAACTAATTAACCCCTGAGTTTGAACACATTCAATCATCTAGGAAGCACACCCTCCGTACAAGGTGGCACATATAACCAGTTCACAGTGTGTCTAGTTCATCTAGCCCAGGCCTGGGCAAACTTTTTTAAGCAAAGGGCCACTTAGTCTTTTTACAGCCAGTCGTGGGCCGCATTCCTTAAATTTTCAAAGTATGCTAAACCCGCAACAAATTGCAGTTACGCTGGTGTTTTACTAAAGTCAAATTTATTCTCAAAGAATAGGAATTGGGGAACTTTAGCACTAAACAGAAAAACAAAACAGAGTATCTTCATCAGATCTTGAAATATAACTGAAGACAAATTTTGCTAGAAAACTAGGTGTAAAAATAATCTTAAAAAGTATTCCTATGAAATAAAAGATCAAAGGGATTATATTTTATCAACTCCTTTTCGGCAATTTGCAGAGGGCAAAATAGCTTTTTTTATCTAATTATTGTGAAAATAAAAATTCACTAAAATAATTAGAATTCGCCAAATCCGACAATGAGAATTGATATGAAAGGCGGCCGCTCTTTATGTAATTGTTTCTTATCTTACTAGTTTTGTTTCTCCAAACGTTAAAGTTAAAGTAACAATCCATTATATCCTTTTCATGGTATCTAACTTTTCATAATAACTTTGAATTAAATAATTTATTTGCTTATATGCCAAATGTTTTCTTTTTATTTATTTTATCTTTTTTCTAAACATTTTAATTTTGCCCGCGGGCCACTTAAAAGTGCTCCGCGGGCCGCATGTGGCCCGCGGGCCGTAGTTTGCCCAGGCCTGATCTAGCCCAACCAGACTCTATCCAAACTCACTGCTCTGGCTAGTGTCCGCGACTAGTTCACAGTGTGCCTAGTTCATCTAGACCAGCTAGACTCTGGCTAGCGCCGACTACTAGTTCACTGTGTGCTTGTTTTATCTAGTCAGCCGCGGTCATCATCGTAAGACCTAAATCTTCATAACAAAACGTATATAAATTCCGGTACTTGGTGTAGAAACCATTTTCAAAAGTCTAGGATCGTAATTTCCCAATATTAAATGTTGGTGTATCTGAAATATTTCAACCTGTATAGACCATCATATAGTAGCTTCTGTTTAGAAATAAAAATCACTAGCAAATTAGAATTTTCATTCTTTTCCTCTAAATATTACATTATTTTACTTAAAATACAGCAAGGTAGAAAATACCAGGCAAAAAACACCTCTAGGTATGATAACAGAATCACAGGGTAATCAATACAGACCCCCCCCCCCTTTCCCCTCCAGGGCCCTACTAGGTACTAAAGTAAGTCGACAAAATATACTGTAATCTTCTATTCTTTTTTTATCATTCCTCTAAAAGAATAGGACAAAAATATTCAATAACATTCGTAGTGATATCTATGTTTAATCATACAGTTATCACAAATTGTAATTTTATATTGGGATAAACTATTTTATGAAATTAAAGAAATATAAATAAAAACAGGTTTATTACACAAAAGTCCTTTATTGTTTAATATAATAACTAAGCTTTCGACTAAAAATTAGTCATCATCAGAGTTAAAAAAATATAAAATATAAAATAAAAATACAATTTTACAAACTACTTCATATTGCACCTTGGTATGGTTTGGTAAGCTATGTTTAAAAAACCGTTAAAAACTATTACATTGAAGAATTTAAAAAAATCAGTGTTACCAATAATTTTAGTTGAAAAACAATATTTTAAACTAAATTAAGATTTTCAAGATTTAAGAGTTCCTTATTAAATTTGAGTAAATGGAGCTTAATTTTTCTACATCTTTTTTTAAAATTAACATTATTATCAAATTTGACTATATTTATCATTTCTTTAACTTTCCTTTTTTGCCAATTAGGTTCATTTTGCAGGATTCGGGTATTGTCAAAATCAAAACTGTGTACTGTATTATGTTTGTGGTTAGAAAGTCCAGTATTATTTTTATCTTTTTTGCAGTCATATTTATGTTGGGCCAGTCTTTTATTTAGATGTTGTTTTGTTTCACCTATATAATATTGGGGACATTGAGAACAAAAAAAGGACTTTTGTGTAATTAAACTGTTTTTATTTATATATATTTTTTATAAGTCCACAAAAAGAAACTTTTTAAATTAAAGGGATTTTTATGAGCCTTATATTAAACCATTTTGTTTAAATATCATCCCTAAAAAAACACATGCCTGTAGATAAGTCTAGCGTAAAAAGTTAAGAGATCATTGAATAAGCCAAATCGTTGGTTCCCAATAATACTTGTTAATGTGTGAGGTCTTGGCGTCTTCACTTTGTGACTTGGACATTACGCATCACACATAGAAATGCATAATAAGCTTATTAAAAAGGACTTAGCTTACTAAGTCGTATGTTTCCAATAATGCTTGTAAATATATGAGGTCTTGGCGGATTCACTTTGTGACAAGACCAGGTCACAAAGTTAAGGCAGCTTAAGGTACTGTAGTACTAAACATCTTGTTAAATTAATCACACGATATTTGTAGGTTTTCTGAAATATTAATTTTTCCCTGATTCAGTAAAATAAGCAATAATACCCTAACTATGCCCTAGCTTTTGAAAGTTACTAAAACTGGTATAATTATTGCGAAATTAAGAAAATAGATAAATTTGACAAAATAACAAATAGATAAATTTGACAAAATAACAAATATAAAATCCAAAAATAACTTTTATACGATGCTGTGTTGTGTATACAGGAATATTTTAACGGTAAATGGTCTTTATCAAACTGATTCTATCTCTTATAAATCCCAGACATGTATTTTAATGCCCTTCGCGAAAACTCTACTAAAACAACCCTCTACCCTGTGACAAATACTGACTCTTTAGCCCTTCAGCTACAATTCCCCTCGGATAAACATACATCCGAACAGCTCTTAATTTTGATCATGTGTCCTACTCTTTTACACCTAAAGCATTCGTGAAATTCTGTATATGTATAAAAGTCGGGTATGGAGCATCTCGAAACGTTTAAATACTAAATCTTTAGCCCACAAATTGAGTTAAATTGTTTTTCGAATAAACCTACATCCCGACAGCTTCTAATTATAACCCTGTACCCAACTCTGTAACATCTATAGTAATCTAAAAATTCTTTATATGTCCCGAACACATGGAAAACATTAAATATAAACTAATGACACAATATAATTATGCGAGAGACACCTAGAAAATGTTACAAGCAAGATGCAATGCTACATCTGGGAACTGTTCCACCATTCGACATTCGCCATCATTGATGGCTCGACATAATGTCATGTCTTACTCTGTTTCGTTTCGTCTAACTCATCAGGGCGCTGACAGTGCCTAAACTCACTATGACCTTCAATTAATTCCGAAGAATATAATGTGAAGTATTTACCAGAGACAAGCGGTGCTCTCTTAACGCCATCATGCATGGCAAGCAAATCATATATCATTCGATACTACCGAGTTTATCACAATTATATTGTGTCAACTATTCATGTTTTGCAAAACTCGGTAGTATCAAATGATATATAAACTAATGAGTCCAAAAACTGTTGTTACGATTTCCTTCGGATAAACTTGGGACAGTGATAAATGCTAGGCTCTGACTCACGGCATTACGATTTGACGTGGACGGTTAAAGTATCCTTTCAGCAAGGTTAGAACTGATACTAGCTATCGAGTGGCGCTAAAATAATCATTTTCCAGAGACTCACCGTATGAAAGATTAAAAGTCTGTAACGGTTAACTACATGGATACATATATGCACACAAAATATATAATATATATATATATATATATATATTATATATATATATATATATATAGCCACATTTCCCCTTACTCTTTCCTTAATGGCGCCAATCACATTAGCTTGTTTCTCATCGAAATTGCTAAAATACGAGACAGGGAAGTCTAATTTAATAATTAAAGCCTTTTCCGATATTAATAAAATAAAATATAATATTTGAATAAGACAAATAAATATTTAATAAAATTGTATACCTTATACAAAAGATAATCAATATTATTTATACGCTTCTTCCTATTATATTTATTTCAATAAATGAAAGCTAAAAAGATAAAAGAACAAATTTAATTAAAACTTTACGAAGTCTGCAATCATTTTTTAATTAAAATTTATTAGTTCGCAAGACCTAAAATTCTCGATCAATTGATAAGTAAATAAATGTAATACATACTACATTTATGGAAAATATCTACTGTATTTACTTTTAAAGAAGTTGCAAAATGAAGAGAACGTGAAATAATAGTTCTTTATGCCATAAGGCTGAGAAGTGTGTCTTTATGTCACGGCAATTAGATTTACCGACGAGCGAAGCGAGTCGGGAAAAATTGCCAAGACTTAAAGACATTCTCAGCCGGATGGCATACACTATTTTTTTGAGGTAGCACTCATTAAATAAAGCACTCATTAAAAAAAATCAAAAAAAGCACTTATTAAACTGCGCTATATACTTAATTGAAAAAAAAACGTCCAATTATTATTAACTCCATATTATCGCCGTCATTAAATTCATCCATAGCTTCACACTTTTACTCAAAAATGTAAAAGCTTTACAAATAAACACACAAAAATTGTCAATTAGAACACCTTTTAAAAACGAAAAAAAAATTAGTCTACGAACAAAAACAGAAACAAAATGAACGTTTTTAAATAAAGCTCACGAAGGTTTAACACAGACTGTTTTTTGAACACGCTACATTACAGTAATGGCGGCAACATATGAATTACTTTTACGTCCTAGGAGTTTTTTACATTCATTATTGTCCTCGGAGGTGAAAAGTACTAAATAACCTCCTATAACAATAATGATTGGCTTCTCATCCTAAAAACGGTCCAATAAAGTGCTCAATTACGTACTACCTCAAAAAAAACTATTTTTATACCGAAAAATCATTTAATTGTTAAGGGCTAGTTAACTAAAATTTTGAATTTTGGTACCACGGAAAGTCTGTCCAAATAGAATTTTGTAAGGATTTTGAAAGTGGTAAGGATGCGCGCATCCTTACTACTTTACACTCGGTTCGCTCGTAATCGGATTTGAAAATCACCTGATGAAATGAGGAAAAGTATAAATAGTGCTACCAAAGGGCTTAATTTGATTTTGTCTAAAAGAGAAGTTGATTGACGTATTTTTTCTTGTACTCTAATGGTCTCAAATTATTTCATTGTTGATATGATATAAAATTCGGGTACGAAGTGCCTCTGAACTTATTCCTTAACACATCGGTTCCGCTACGGTCATCCTCACCGAATTTTTACGGTTTCTGTTTGAAATGAAACACTTCAAAATGAAACACTTTGGTCCAAAGTGTTTCATTTCGAACAAGTGGCGACCGTAGGATAGAATCAAATCAAGAAATTAATTTTTAAATCTGTAATCCAAATAAATCATTAAGTAGTAAGTGTATATCAAAGTAAATCAAACTTTTAAATAAGTAAAGTTAATTCATAAAAGTTTATAAGACATTTAAGGAAGACGAACAGATTAGATGTAATGAAAGAAGAGCGAGAGATCTTAAGATCTTATATCAAAGATCTATATGATGAGAAACAGAAGGACAACGAAGTAGAATTCGTTGAACTTGTTTTAAGAGACAAAGCCGATCGACTTAATAAAATAGGAGAAGCTATCAAAATGGAAAGTTTTCAATTGGAACAAACCACGATGACAAAAGAAGAATGGCGAAAATAAAATGTGATCATTTCGAAATTAAATACTTCAAAATGAAACACTTTGATACAATTCTAAAAAGTGAAGTGCTTCATTTTGAAGTGCTTTGATACAATTCTAAAAAGTGAAGTGTTTCATTTTGAAGTGCTTTGATACAATTCTAAAAAGTGAAGTGTTTCATTTTGAAGTGTTTCATTTCGAACAGTTTCTACAACAGTGAATATCATAATTTGCTTTATTATAAATTTTAATAGTGCTAAACATGTCACCATATTTGGCTAACAGTAAGAAACAAAATTAAAAATAAAAGAAAGTAATTCGCAAAAAAAATCGAATCGAAACTAAAAAAAAAATCGAAACTAGTGGGCTTATCGAGAGTAAAGAAAATGTTCGTCTGTCTAACCAAAGAAATTTTAAGGTTTAATTTTATTGCCAAAAATATTCGACGCAATACACCCAAGAAATGTATCTAGTACTGCGAAAACATTTTACGTACAGGTCAGAGTTGAAAAGTTAATAAGAAAAACTAAAATTTTCTTTTTCTCAAAATACCCTTATTTTTCCTTATAGATGCCAAAAATATGTCTCAACAAAATACCTCTCGTATTAAGTGCACTGAATCGCAAATGATATGGCAAACCCTTTTCCGGATTCCGATAAAGAACCTTTCAAAAATAGATATTTTAATAATTTATATTTTCTCTCACTTGGTACAGTGAGAGGCTAAGATAAAACGTGTATAGTATATATATATATATATATATATATATATATATATATAATATATATATATATATATATATATATATATATATAATATATATATATATATATATATATATATATATATATATATATATATATATATATATATATATATATATATATATATATATATATATATATATATATATATATATATATATATATATATATATATATATATATATATATATTTAAATATATATTGGATATTCACTCTATCTTAACTAATAAATTAGTTGGGAGCTGGAGTGCGGCCCCGCAGCTAATGATGGCTTTAAGCCGAAATCGGTCCAAGGATATTAATGTCTAACAGCAAGTATCGACGGTAGCTGATTCTTCAACCGATCTTTGACATATCTAACTTAAGGTAGTTTCTATTTTCCTTCAAGAATTATGGTCAAAATCGTGCAAGTCTCTAAACAATTTATAGCTAAGAGATAAAGACAAAGAATACTAAACTAATAAAAACTTCATATCTCTAGATAATGCTTGAAATATGAAACTTACTTTTCCCCCCAGTTTTCTCCAGTATCTCTTAGAAAGAAATTCAATAACCCCTCTCTAGATAAAAGACAGATATCAACACCCCCCTGCACACACTCTCACAAGGCATATTTGACCTCTGACCTCATTACTTTTTAGAACACGAAGTATTTGATATAAGGTCTAATAAATAATATATTAAAAAAGGAATTGAATTTCCCTATTTAGCTTTCAACGTCATAAAATTACTAAGGCCTGACCGCTGCCTCCTTCTTAAGGCCCAACAGTCCGGCCATCAAAATGGGTTTTAGTATAACCTGATTTAAAACAAATTAGTTGCCCGTGTTATAGAAATAATACAATTATTACGCGGATTGTATTGAAATAATACACTTATTTTTCGGTTTTTATGTAAGATGGTTGATTTTAAGTAAAATCATTTTTTTTAATGTGTGCAATTTAGAGATTAGTATTTTGTGTGGGCGCTAGATTGCAGTAGTAACTAGCCCTGTCCAGTGGCGCGCTCCCTGGTAAGCGGCCAACCTGCATAAACTTTAATATTTTTTTATTATAATTATAATAATAATATTATTTTAATGTTTGTAATAATATTACAAACAAAATATATTAAAGGCGTGCAATTAATTAAGAGATTAATATAATTGACGATTACCTTCGATTCGGACTGTATTAAAATGCTGTTGATGGGAGAGCTCTCCGACCCCGGCCGGAGATGCCTTGTCCTGCTCCAGTTATAAGATAAAATGTAGTTTTTGAATTGAATAATTTGCACTGTACACTTACGGCACATTTACACGTTCCGGTGGCCGATTTGGACGCACAGGAGGTATTTTTAACACACAAGAAATAAAGAGGATGTAGGTTTGCTAAAATTACGAGGGCGGTTTTAGCAAGGGCCTTCACAACGGACAACGTAACACTTATTCGTTAATTTTCAAACTAAAGTTTATGCAGGTTGGCCGCTTACCAGGGAGCGCGCCACTGGACGGGGCTAGTTACTACTGCAATCTAGCACCCACACAAAATACTAATCTCTAATAATATTATTTTGTTTGTGTTGAAACCAGTGCGGTGTCCCGCAGGTTATTGTTTAAAACGCCCACTCTTGGCCTTACAATAATCGTCCATAAGAAATTAGCAATATACCTTAAGTGACTAGTAGTAACTTGCGTATTCTAAAGACGAGCGAAGCAAGTCCGAAATAGTAAGGATGAGCGTAGCGAATTCGATATTGTAAAGAAAAATTCCTCAGGTACCCTGTACCGATTCTTCGGGTACCCTGAACCCGATTTATTCCAATTCAAAATGCTGTTAGGACTTTTCTTAACATTTATTTATATTTTTGTTAATGTTTTTATATTTAAATTAAGCTAGCTGAGAGATTACCATAGTTCCTACTTAGATTTTAATTTACTCCTTATTTAGGTCCCCCTGGAATTGATTCAGTATGCTACTCCCGCAACGCACCCATGTTTTGCAGATTGCAGATCACAACTTATTAGGCAACGTTTTGATTACAACGTTGCTTCATTCTTAATGAAAAGAAGGTAGCGGAAAAATCAAAAGTCATTTTCCTTTTGATTTAAAAAAATCTTTTTAAGGAAGGAATTCAAAAGCGTTAATTGGATTATTTAAAAGTACGGGTTTTTGATTAATAGAATTCCGAATAATGAACGTCCGGATACGTTCCTATATTTTTAAAATATACTTTTAATAAATCTATTCTTTAGGTATATGGGAAAAATATTGTGTTTACAAAACAATACGACACCGAGATGAAACCGGAATTATCCGTTTCTGGTGTTTTTAAGGCCTCCTGAGTGGTTTACACAAAGTTGTCTGTCTGTTTGCATCCGTTTCTATCTCCAAAGTATGGGGGATAGAAACCCTTTAAAATTCTATAGAATTTTAAAGAGAAATTTAGAGAGAAATATAATATTGATGGGTTTAATAGCGCTATGGATATTTTTACTTTTCCTCATTAAAACCGCAGGTATACAGGAAAAGTTCTGTGTTTTTAAAAAATCAGAAACCTTGATGTCATTGTAATTATCCGTTTCAGGTGTTTTAAGGCCTCCTGAGTAGTTTTCACAAAGTTGTATGTCTTTTTGTGTGTGTGTGTCTGTTAGCATTCGTTTCAGGTGTTTTTAAGGCCTCCTGAGCGGTTTTCTCAAAGTTGTATGTTTGTAAGTGTATGTGTGTGTGTGTTATCATCTTAGCGCCCAATGTATTAAAGCTAGAGAGTTGAAACTACGTACAAAAATCAATCTATCACTGTAGTTGTGCTATTCGGAAAATATTTTTTATGACGTCATTAACCCACAATAATTACTCAGTGAAAAATGATAAAACACAGAAAAATGATGCGATTGAAATTTGGCACTATTAGCATTAGTTCAATTTTTATTAAATGACCAGAGTGCGTTTTTTAAAAAATAATAAGAAATTGGAAAATGACCTAATTGAATTGAAATTCGGTAAATTTTGTACAAGTGTACATTATTACCTAATATAATTACACTAAGTTTCGTTTCAATACGTTAATATCCATGATTTTTGTTGGATCATAAAAATCAAGGAGCATTGAGCGTGGTCAGTGCTGTATGGGTGAACGCTGAAAATAATACGGATGCATTTACAATATGAAAACGAGCGAAGCGAGTCCGAACACGTGTTGCAGTACCAATTTGGCGAACTGTATTTCTGAAGACGACCGAAGTGAGTCCGAAGCAGGGAGGATGAGCGTAGCGAATCCGATGTGATGAGGAAAAGTTCCGAGGTACCCCGTACCCGATTTTTTTCTGTCAGCGTGATTTTTACCGATAAATTACCTATAATGTAAATGTTTTAACTTAAATAAGGCAAAAAAATAGCTTGTTTTTCTAATTTAAACTAAAAGCTTTTTTAATTTGACTTTTACGCAAGAATTTTCTCAAGTAAGGTTGTCTTAAAAACTAGGAATATCACGTGATGTATTCAAAATACTACTATTTTTGATTCCTTATCTTGTAAAGATAGGGGCATTCGTAATCCCTGCCATAGGCGATCCTAGGTCAAAAATCTTAAGGGTGGCTAAAATAAATATCTATGCAGAAAGTCTATTAACATGTAAAAATATAAATAATTTTATACTTCTAAATACATATATTTTTTCTTTTGTTTTTTTTTTTAATTTAAACTTAAATTTAATTAATTTTATTGAAATGTAGGAACTCAATTTCGGCACAGGAGGTCCGTGGTTCGCAGCCCGGGCTATGCTCTAAGATTTTATGATGGTATTTGTATTAAAATTATTTTGCCAACTTTAATTTATTCTTAGAGTGTAACCCACCTGAGGTGGTTCCTGCAGAGTGAATACCTTAATGGGCCAAAAGGTATAGGGGGCTAATATTAAACCGGGGGGAGAGAGGATCTCTCTAGCCCCCCTTAGAATCGCTTATGATCCCCACCATAACAGTCGTGTAAAAAACATTATATATCTCCAGACTGTGTATAATGTAAAGTTTATTGACTAGATTTTGGGGGATTTAAGAAGCACTTTTCACTTCCAAGGGAGTAAAAAGTAACTTTTTTCCCTTGGGAATAAAAAGTGTTTCCTATTATTGGGTAATTAGAGCCAATTATATCAATTTTTTAGGAGAGTGGTATTCTCTAAATTTATACAGGTGACCGATAAATTTTTGAAATTTTCCCGGGGTGGCACCCCCCAAAATTTATAAGAGGAAGCCGACCAAAATTTGTTTACTGTCTCAAAATCCGTTTCAGGTCAAAAGAAGTTGTTTGGAACAATAAAAAAAATTGTTGATTTTTTTGGGGAGTAGCATCCCCAAAATTTATAAGGGGTAGCCGACCAAAAAAATTAGAATAATACAAAAAAGTGCTAAAATAAATTCAACGTCTGGAGATAAAATTTTGTATGCAACTTTGGAGTGAAATGTTATTTTTTCCCTCGCAATTACCCCTTTCGGCTATGCCTCGGGAGTTTAACGCATAAAAATCTCAGCTTCGCCTCGGGAGTTAAATACTTTGGTTCCCTCGGCTTACGCCTCAGGAACCAACTAACTGCTCAGGTAAATAATAGCATTCTTTATTCCCTTAGTGCATAAATAACTATTATCTGATAGTATAACCAGACCTATAAACTGATTATTGTACCAAGACGAGTCTCTAGCTTGAATACACACACTCACCGACAACTAAGTAAAAAACACTCGGTTGGACTCGAAAACATCTAAAACGGATATTGGATTTGTAGGCCACGCACAACACTATTCCTTTTAGCAAATTTCCGAAAAAATAATGAGCTCATGCGGATGGGGTCATGGAGTAGGAAGGTAATTTTTTTGGGGAGGGTAGAAGATACTTACTGATCAAGAAATATATATTTAAATATATATATATATATATATATATATATATATATATATATATATATAATATATATATATATATATAATATATATAATATATATAATACATAATATTATATATATTATATATATATATATATATATATATATATATATATATATATAATATATATATATATATATATATATATATATATAATAAAAAACAATGTTAGATTTAATTATCAGTTTCAGTTCCCGTCTTATCAATTGACTCATAAAACATCATGTAAACAATGAATAAATGACTGAATAAATAAATTAATAAATGAATGAATGAATAAATGAAACAATTTATTAAGGAAACAATATGTTATTGATATACATGAATATTTTAACTAAATGACTTTGGTATAGCGCTTCATGGATAATTTCACTTACTACATTATTTATATCACTTTACTACATTTATATTTAATATTAGTCTTATATTGCTTTTTTATTTATTATTACATATTTATTATTTATCTATTTTTATTATTTTTATATTTGTAATTATATTCCTCAAGCTGTGGTTACTAATGTAAACAAATCACAAAATGAACAAAAACAAATACTTTTGAAAATTCGCTTATATCGTGGCAGTTAGTGATGTGCCAAGTCGACTTTTTGAGTCGATTTGAAAAGTCGATTTTTTTATGAGTCGACTCGAATCAACTCGAGTCGATTCAAGTCGACATGAATCGACTTGAGTCGACTTTTGACCTAAATCAATTTTAAGTAGATTTTTTTGAGTCGACTCGTATGAAGTCGATTTAAAAAAAGTCGATTCGGGACATCACTAGTGGCAGTATGCCATTTATATAAACTAGTAATATGACAAACTCATTTAGGACAACAACCGTTGTAGCCGCGAAGCGGTAATAGAAATAGACGAGGGCCGCAAAGCGGCCGAACCGCGCGGAGCCTCAGTCACGGAACGGCCAAGAGGGTTCATGTTTTAATAAGAAAAAACAAAACAGTAAAATGTGCTAAAAAATATTAACAAGGAACTGAGGAACAAAAAAAGGAATGAAAAGAAAGAAGCAGGAAAGCGGCAAGTCATTTTCCTTTTGATTTAAAAAACTCTTTTTAAAGAGGAATTCAAAAGCGTTAATTGGATTATTAAAAGTACGGGTTTTATGATGAATAGAATTCCGAATAATGAACGTCCGGGATGATACGTTCCTTTATTTTTAAAATATAATTTATAAAAAATCCGCTTTTTAACTTCTTACCTAGTCTTTACTTGAGTAAGGATACTTACTGATTGTGAAAAAACGAGGCACGTTTATTGTAAAGGAAATATTATATATATATATATATATATATATATATATATATATATATATAATATATATATATATATAATAATATAAATATAATATATAATTATAAAAAATATAATTAAATATAATAATATATAATGAAGAAATAAATATAAATATAGTAATAAGTAATAAATAAGAAATAAGTATATATATGAAGAAATAACATATATATGAAGAAATGATAGTATATATAAATAAAAACGTTAAACTACAATTTAAAATGCTTAAAATATTCTAATGCACCGATATTTATATTAGTATTTTATGAATAATCCATCATTAATTAATAATAGAACATAAAAATTCAGCAACCGGAAGTATAGCCAACTTATTTATAAGAAAATTGTATATTGTTAGGGTGGCTGCATTACTTAAGACCACCAGTGAACCGCCTTTCGTGTTATCAGTAGTGCTTCTTCTATATATAGTATTATTCTAAGCTTATAACATAAACACAATCTCTGACACAAACTGACTTTATGACAGTGTTGCCAACTTTATAGAAGGTCTAAACGTAGAGCTCGGAGTCCCATATAAGGGGTGAAATATTTCTAGAGATGGTCAAAATGAAGCTCAGTGCTTAAAAATAAAGCTCCTGGAGACATTCTAGCTGTGACTCAAACGTATTCAGTAAAATACAGTATGAGCGCAGTTTATAGCGATGCTAAAACTATCAATACGCAGATGTATTGCGGGTATAAACTTACAAACCAATTTAAGGCGCAATTAAAATAAAACCTATATAACCCTAACAGGTGTGCATAATATTAATTAAGGTAGGGCATTACCGGCACATCAAATAACTATGTGCAGGCCACATAAAGGCTGGAACACCCTCCATAACCCCAACCTCATAAACATATTTTTCATTTGAAAATTCGCTAAAAATCGATAAAATTCATTAAAACTAGATTATATTCGAAGTCTAATCAGATTTCAAGACAAAAGAGATTGTCAATGTAATATTTATATAATAATGATAAGACTAATCAGTAAAACCCTTATCAGGGTCGAGTGTAAGCCCTTGTTAAGTCCCTTATCAAACTTAATTAAGTTATGATTAAGTTTTAAGTGTATTTTATTAAATGGGAATTAAAATGGATTAAGGTATAAAGATTCTAACATGGGTTTTACATTAGACATTAAAAGATTTATTTTAAATAAATGTAATAATAAATTAATGACCGTTTAACGTCTATTAGTTTTTTTTCAAGGATGTTTAATATAAGGGAAGAAACATATTGTATATTTCCAATGTAAAAAAGAGTCTGATTAAAAATTAACTAAAACTATTGCCAACCCCACCCTGGTCACTCGGACAGTAATTAAAAGTGTTATATAAACCTATTTTTTCAACCATTTAGCAAATTGGATAGGCATCTTTTATTTGTGTTGTAATTATTATTTTTTCTTTTTTATTTGACAAATAGACCAAGAGCCCAGGGGTGATTTGTTAATAAAAAGTGTAATGGCTGGAACCGATCTAAATTTTTCGTAAATACCTTCCTGAACAAGGATCTGCAATTCTGCCGACTCGTATCGGATGGGTGTCTCAGGCAAAACGCACTTTACAGGTCAAATTTACCTCCCAAGTTAACAAACAGTGTAATGGCTGGAACCGATCTCAATTTTTCGTAAATACCTTCCTCAACAAGGATCTACAATTCTGCCGACTCGTATAGGATTGGTGTCCCAGGCAGAACCTTTGACCCCTAAAGTGCGTTCTGCCTAGGACACCCATCCGATACGAGTCGGCAGAATTGCAGATCCTTGTTCAGGAAGGTATTTACGAAAAATTGAGACCGGTTCCAGCCATTACACTTTTTATTAACAAAACACCCCTGGGCTCTTGGTCTAAAAGTGATGCTATTTTTTTATTTTACATTGTTACCACTGATTCTGTAAATAAATAAAATAAATATTCCCCAAAAATAAAAACAGCCTCACAACAAACATTATGTATAAGACATACCAAAGTTTTTCGACCTCTTATCGGTCATTCGCGCCTCTACCGCTATGCAGAGTCGCTATTTTTTTTTTAGTACCGATGGTCGTTCTAATAATTTTCATCACATTTATCACAAATTAACTAACAATAAATAAATAAAAGAAGAATTTTCAACGGCTCCCATGCTAATCCTATGATAAAAAAATTTTTGATCACCCTTTAGTTTTCCCGCCATTGGTATTGCCAACCTTACAACTATCTCTTTGAATCGCGAATAGGTCTCTCAAGTCTAAGAAATGATTGCTGTGTTTCAATATACACATATATTTTATTTAATGTTATTAGTTGTTTTAAATCTATTGTTCATTTATGTATTTTTAATGTTAAATGTTGTATATAATAGTAAGTAAGCTTGGTATTAATTTTAACTTCATTTATTAATACTATCCTTAATTTTAATTATTTGTTTAAATATTTCTTTCATTTATTTATTTTATATTATTTTTTTAAATTAGTTATTTCACTACCTAATATTAAGTGCAAATAAATAATTTTTCTGTTTAAAATCAAAAAATGACAATATCCTAAAGTTTTATGACTTGTAAAACATGATGGAAATAAAGGCTATTTATTTATTTATTTATTATAATCGCTATTATAGCCGCTATAAGACATTAAGATAATGTCTTATAATAATAAGGCATTATTATTATTTATGCGAGAGTCGCATAAATAATAATAATGTCATACTACTGGTCTATATAAGTGGCATAGTACCACGATACAAGCGAATTTTCAAATGTATCAGTCAAAAACGTTAGTTTTTTACACTACATTTTATATGTCAATCAATAAGACCCGAACTAATGCTGATAATAAATTGTAACTTCGCTTATTGTTAACCATACATAGTAAACAATGCGTAATAATTCTAGTCTGAAACACATGTTGAAAATTTTTGAACTTTTGAAATGTTAGTGAAGTCATTATTGTGGGTTAGTGACATCACAAATATTTCATGATCAATTGGTTTCGGAAAATTAAGAAGGTTGATTAAAGTACCATTCTCCATTTCGATCCAAGAAAGTGTTTGAAATATATCGTGTCCATTAGAACTCTCTAGTAACAAAAATTTTGTACACACATACATTAATATATACACACACACACACACACACACACACACACACACAACAATTATATATATATATATATATATATATATATATATAATTAATATATATATATATATATATATATATATATATATATATTATATATATATTCGTAATCAGCTATTAGCCCAACCTTATAATCTTGTTCGTTTTTTTTTTTTGAAAATTTGCTTAAACACAAATTCTCAACCCAAACCCACGTGATGCTATAAGGTTTCCAGACATTTCGGAAAACTTTTGTTGAGGCAAACATATTAAAGAAATCAAAGGAAAAGGTCATACAGGAGATAAGGTCTATTCAAAGTGATATAATCTTTTTCAAAAAGAAACTTTCTATCCCATTCATCTTTTTTGTCGTTATGTTGGAATTATCTTGGAATTCCCTAACAGGAAAATAGAGCTTTTCGAGAAAACAAATTGCAAATCTCATTTCGAACTTAAATTACTCGTCTTGGGTTCTTTATTAGCCTTAAATAGTCTTTTAAGGGAAGAAGAAGCTCACTTCAATTATACACATGCGTACAATCATTTGTATAGAAAAGAAGGGTATAGGGTAGCTCAGACATTTTTCTCACACTTTAAATTATTTACTTTTAGGAGAGCGAATAATATATATATTTAGGTAATATTAGGTAACATATATGAATAGGTAAGATCCACATTTGATTTTAATTTCGATGTATTGATTTATCAATGGAGATGCGCGCGCACACACACACACAAATATTATATATAATATATATATATATATATATATATATATATATATATATATATATATATATATATATATATATATATATATATATAATATATTTATATTTATTCGAAAAAAAGTCATTCTTGATAAAAGCTCCTGCATATTTTTAAACTAAGATTATTTATAAAATTGTCTCAGGGGGACAATAAAGAATTTTATGAAGAATACTTATTTTTTTCTAATTAAAGAGGTAACAAACTTAATTTTGCTTAACTAAAAAACGCTGTCAAAAATACTAAAAACAATAAACAAATAAACACTTTGCCGTTTTATTTCAGTTAGTGTTACTTAAATCGAAGTTTACAATACTACCATTTTTGTTCCACTAGTCAAGACCTTTAAAACGATGTATCGTTTATCCAGATTAAACAAGTTTTAATTTTTCCAAAATTTGGGTGAATTTTTAAATTTATATTTTAAATTTTTTTATGAAAATATTGCCTCAGGGGACAATTAAACAATTTTTAATTGTTTATTATTAATTATATATATAAATTTATTATATACATATAGATATATATATATATATATATATATATATATATATATATATATATATATATATATATATATATATATTATATATATATATATATATATTATATATATTATATATATATATATATATATATATATTATATATATATATATATTATAAATTATATATTATATATATATATATATAATAATATATATATAATATATATATATATATATTATATATTATATTATTTATATAACTATATATATATATATATATATATATATATATATAATATATATATATATATATATATGCATGAAGCGAAAACTTAAGCAAAATATAGATTGATAAGCACGAAAGTGCGCATTAGAAAATGCATCCGGCATACGGACCTCCACGCCAGAATTATTTTAAAGTTAAATACTGTAAAAAATACGGAAAAATATTAGCGCTGGTACCATGACCCAAACCCGGGAACCCTAATTTTAGGAAGTCCTATCAACTCCGGATCGATTTTATTGAATTCAGCACCCCAAAAACATCAACAACAACACCCTACTCGAAAATTATTTTACTGACCGTAATTTGGTTTTCCATTATTCCCCACGGTTTTTGGACTTTTTGGTCACTTAGAGTGATCGCCTCAACTTAGGACCGGCTTCAGTCAATTCAGCGCCTCAAGAGATATGAAAAAGAACCTTTTTCGCGGTGAAGAATATTTACCCTGAATTTTAACAATATTTTGGAACTTTCGCTGATTTATTAGCCGGGTTAATGACGTCAAAACAACCTGGTTTTCAATAGGGATCGTTAACTCCCCAAGGTTGATGTTTGTACCATGTTTGATTTAAAAATATCATTCCGTTAGAGAGATACAAAAATCCGCTATATAAAGTTTCCGCAAAACGTATTTTTCTTATTAGGGAACTCTTAAACGAATTTTGGACACACTCCCGGACCTCCTCCTCCCACACGAGCTATCTCTGATAGCTCTAATATGTCTATAAAAGATCTGACATTACAGCTATAAATAAAATCAGAAGCTACTATCGAGAATGAAACAACAGGTAAAATCATCGGATAAAAACTAACAGTTTAAGAATGGGATTGAACCCGGATTATTTACTTACAAGACCAACACTTCAACCAATGTAAAACCTAACAACACGACCATATATAACACAACAGCTCTCTAAAATGTCTAGACTGAAAAACACTCCAGAAAAAAAACAATAGAAAACTTATCTTGCTTTAAAACTTAATAGAAAAAAGGTATAGGAAAAGCCAATAAACACTAGATTTATGAGAACCATGTATGACACAAGGGGGAAACTTTATCTTTATTTCCAAGTATAAAATAAGGGAGTAACGTTAGCATTATTTCCCTCTTTCCTTCATAGTGCTCGTTTAGGCTTCACCTTTAAACTCTTTTCTTCGACATTCTTTCTTGCTAGTTTTATACGTCTTTTTTGACCTTTTTTTCTGTTGAAACTGCTTCACACATACTTAAGAATAAAAACCTCACTCGAAATTTGTTACCTACTAGTTTCCGGACCGGTAAATCCGATACAGCGCCCGTCAAATTAATGAATGAATAGAACACCACAGACTTCTTTTATTGGTCCCATACTCTAACCTGATATATTGCAATGATTTTCAAAATTACAACTATACGTCTGAAATTATTTAAAGCTTGATCAATGAATGTACGGAGGGCTTTTGTATTGCACCTATGCTCTGCCTGATATATTGAAATGATATGCCAAGTAACAATCTTTCGGCCCATCAGGGTATTCACCCTGCGGGAAAAACCTCAGGTGGCATGCATCTACTATCCTCTAAGAATTAATTAAAGTTGGCGAAATATTTTAAATACGTATACTATTCATATAATCTTAGAGCATAGCCTGGGCTGCGAACCCCGGAACTCCGGTGCCAAAATCGAGTGCCTATACGATCACGGCCACGGAGGCAGTTTTCCACAAGAATATCTATATTATATATCAGAGCTGACTTTCGGAGAGGCAAGTTTCTATATGTTGTCCAAAATTTCCGTTAATCTCCGCTTGTAGCAGATTGATGGTGCAAGCCAAAAGCTGGCTCTGCTATATAATATAGATAGTAGTAGTGATAGTGATAGTAACATGGGGAAGTGGTAGTAACTACCAGGCAAGTAGGCCACATTTTTGGGCCCTTTTTGTCAGCTCCCTAAGATAGTGTTCTACTCCTTTTAATTTCAAGTGCATGTACATTTCATCTAATCTAGACAGAAGAGCCGTGAATTTCTATGGTTCCTCTCATGCTTTTTCAAGCAATCATACATATTTTCACTGGCTCTTTTAGTCTAGTGAAAACTAGGAACAACACGTGCCCTCACTGTTAAACCAAACCTCCACACACTTTAAACCACAAGGCAGAAACAGTATAGTATTATAATGAATCTACTATGAGGGTCCTAAATTTTACCTATACCCGGTTTCATTTAGGGTAAGGGATATTTAACGAGTACATTACAACGCACAGGCTCGGGAGCACCGGCTTTACGTCCCTTCTGAAGGACGTGGTACGCAGAATTTTTATCCCTCTCATAAAAATCCCAGTGCTGGGATTGAACCCATGACTAATTAAACTCTGGAGTTTAAAGCCCATTCATTCTGTGTATTGGCCGCGTACCTTAACCACTACACCACGGGTGACTCTTTTATATAATATAGATATTCTTGTGGAATAGACGGAATTTGTTGTTTGATGTTATTTAAAATAGTTCCGGTGCTTAACTATTTTGGACTATCTACTCTCATCGATATTCATGTTGTATTTTATACAACATGTACAGAACATCAAAAGCTTCTACGCTCATACGATAGATTCCAGTAGAAAGGAAATTAAAAAGAACATGTAATCAAGACACTAATGCAGATTTAGACATTTTCAGAATACATGAAGCATCAAGGGTCAAATTTGTAACTAAAAATGTCTTTCTAGTTTGAAATATTTCTACATAGTAAATAAGCAATTTTATATTGAGAGTCACCCGTGGTGTAGTGGTTAAGGTACGCGGCCAATACACAGAGTAAATGGACTTTAAACTTCCGAGTTTATTTAGTAATCGGTTCAATCCTAGCACGGCCTCTAGGATTTTTATGAGAGGGATAAAAAATTCTGCGTACCACGTCCTTCAGAAGGGACGTAAAGCCGGTGGTGCGTTGTCAGGTATTCGTTAAAGATCCCTTACCCTAAATGAAACTGGGTATAGACAAAATTTAGGACCCTCATAGTAGATTCATTATAATACTATAGTGTGTCTGCCTTGTAGCTTAAAGTGTATGGAGGTTTAGTTTAACAGCGAGGGCACGTGTTGTTCCTAGTTTTTACTAGACTATAAGAGTCAGTGACAATATGTATGATTGCTTGAAAAAAGCATGAGAGGAACCATAGAAATGCACGGCTCTTCTGTCTAGATTAGATAAAATATACCTACACTTGAAATTAAAAGGAGTAGAACACTATCTTAGGGAGCTGGTAAAAAGGGCCCAACAACGTGGGCTATTTGCCTGGTAGTTACTACCACTCCCCCCATATTACTACTATTACTAAGCAGTTTTATCAAAATCGAGTACAGGGTACCTCGTAACTTCTACCATTTCTGATTCGCTATGCTCGTCATTTTACTCAACTTGTGACACCTATCGCTCGTCCTCAGCGAATGGACTGATTATAGAAATCACTTTAATAATGTCACAGTTTTCGGACACGCTTTGCTTGTTCTCAGACCATAAAACATCTGTTTTTTCCTTAACGGTCACTCATCAAGAGACTGACCTTGCTTAACTAGTAAAGAAGCAAAAAGTAAACTAAACTGCTTAAGAAGTAAACTATAATTAAACTTATTTATTACATAATACTATTAAGGTAATAGTGAAGCTCTAATTTATTTTATTTATTACTCAATAATTGGAATATTATTTGATTTTTAACAAAAATCGGGTACGGGGTACCTCGGAACTTTTCCTCATCACATCAGATTCGCTAAGCTCATCCTCTCTACTTCGGACTCGCTTCGCTCGTCCTCAGGATATACAAGTCGTTAAATGTATACTGAAACACGTCTTCGGACTCGCTTTGCTCGTTCTTAGATAGTAAATACATCCATTTCATTCACAGTGGTCACCTATCTAGACAATAACCAGGCTCGATGCTGCTTAACTTTTATGATAAAACGAAAATCATATACTTGTCGTATTAAAACAAAAATTAATAAACAAATTTATTACTTAAAAGTTTACTCATTTACTGAATTTCAACTTAATTATATTATCTGCCAATTTCTTTTACAATTTTTTTAAAAAACCTACACAAATCATTTGATAAAAATTATAATAATGCTGGAAATGAGATGAAACTTAACACATATATTATACTTATACATGACTACATGCGTGCTAAACCTCAAAAAGATCGCAAAATTTTTGCGTTTTTCGTAAATATTGCTGAGTCATAATTTCCGCTTAATGACGTCATAAAAAAAATAATTCCCGGATAGTTCAACTTCACCTATATAAACTGAGCTTTGAATCGCTTCATTGCTCTAGCACAAATACACCGGGAACTACGATGATAACAGACACACAAGCACATACTGTCAGGCAACATAGTTAGTTAGTTAGCCACTTAGGAGGCCTTAAAAACGGATAATTCCGGTGACATCCCGGTTTCGGTTATATATATATATATATTTGTATGTGTATTTTGGTATTATAATAATTTAGAAGTGAGGTATGGATTTATATTCTTATCTCCCTTTTCATATGTCTTAAAAGATAGGTTCTATTGAAGAACTAAGGTGAGCGTTAATGGAGTTCATCTTAATGAAAGAGGAAGAAATCTCTCCACAAAAATATATTTCTTTATAGCAAAGCGCTTTCAACCTAACAAGAGGTCATCATCAGTGCTAACCGTTGAATAAAGAAGAGGGTGATAGATGAGTCTTATAGATTAGATATTAAAGATAGACTCAGATAGGTTCTCTTAGTTCCTTATTAGGTAGCTTGTGTCTTAATTATTTTAGACATCCGAAATCCTCATATAGAAGTTTGCATTTATTCATTTCAAAGGTGGATGTCATATTCAGAGACAAATTTCGAAATATCTCATGTTTGATTCCCGGCAAATATTTACAACCTGATATTAGATTTTTCAACAAAAATTTATTGCTTATTTTGATGAGATTACACGAAGCCCCCGAGAGTGTTGTTAGTAGAGGCGGACTAGCTAGCGAGGGCGGCGGCCCTCTTTAGACCCCTCGGCCAAAATTAAAAAATATAATTAACATATTAAATGATTTTAATTTATAACAGCAAAGAGGCCCAATACTCTGAGGTAGGGCCGAAAGTTTAAGGGCTCCATACTAAGACTAGAGCCAATTATTGCCCTCAACATACTTGTTCAGGGCCCTAAATCAGTACAAAAGGACCCTAGACGTTAAACATAAAATAATTATATTTAATACTTATAATATTAATATGTAATATTTAAATGAATAAACTTAAGTTTTATTTAAGTTTATTTTAATTTTGCTTATTTTAAGCAAAGTTTATTTACAAGTTATTATTTTTTTTTTAATTTACAAGTTTATTTTATACTTATTTATTTAATTTCATTTTGGTTTATTTAATTAAAATAATCCCATTTGATTTAATTTGATGAAATACTAAACTAAGCTTGCTATAATCATTAATACTACTCTAGTTAAAAGTAGACCCCTCCACTTGAGAAGCTAAATAGTACAATTTCCCCCCATTGAGCCCCTTGAGGTCTAGGTTTGGGCCCTTTAGGCCAAACCCTCCTCGGACCATTTTGGCTTAGTCCGCCACTGGTTGTTAAAATCGCAGAGTCAAGAAAACGTTCGAAAATTCTCAAAACCCCTCTAAATCACTTCGCTTCACCTCCTGTAAGTTATTATTGTTATGTTATAATTTTATATATATTATATATATATATATATATATATATATATATATATATATATTATATATATATATTTCTTCTATATAATTATAAGGAATAGTATATTCCTAGTATATGGGAATAAATCTTAATTAGTAACTCTTGCAAAAGTCACATTGTTTCAGGTCCGATTCTTGGACTATTAGGGAATTTTCAAATTAAGAAAATTCGCAATAGAACCGGGAACAACTTGATTTTGGTTATATGCTACCCCCTCTTTTTTATCTTGATTTTTTCTCTACTCCCAAACATTAACCCCTGATATTGTTATAGGAAATAGAGAAGTAAATCTAATGCTTGGATAAATAGATAAAATAAATTATCAGCTATAAATAGAGAATCATCAACTTCTCCAAACTCAATAATACCTGAACTGACTAAATTATCTTAGAATTAATTTAAGCCTCCGTAACTCGGGTATCTAAATCAGAATCTAAATTAATCAACCGACTATACCCAGATAAGTATATTCCAGTCGTGTTAACAGATATCTAGAGATATTAAAATTTAAGTCATTTTAAACTTTACCAATAAAGTTAGAAAGTAAGCAACTCAAAATGTATGGATTTAATAAATTTTCGATTAAATTTTTGTCATGTGGGTTTAGACGTCCAATGTGTTCGTACATGAAATCGGGTACAAGGTACCTCACAATTTTTTTTCTTACCTGATTATTTATTTAAAATTTTCCTTCCTTCCCTTACCTTATTACTTTTTCCTCATTTATACCGTAGGTATATAGGAAAAGTATTGTGTTAGCAAAAAATTCCAAAACCGGCGTTTTTAAGGCCTCCTGAATGGTTTTCGCAAAGTTGTCGGTCTTGTGTGTGTGTGTGTGTGTGTGTGTGTGTGTCTGTCTGTTATCATCGTAGCGCCCACTGAATTTATGCTAGAGAGTTGAAATTTTGTGCAAAAATCAGTCTACAAGCTGATGGTTGGCTGAAGTTGTGCTATTCGGAAATTATTTTTTTATGACGTCATTAACACACAATAATGACTCAGCGAAAATTTCGAAAAATCATAAAACGCAAAAAAAATGATGCGATCGGATTGAGATCGCACGCATGGGCACGCATGTGACTATATATAAGACTAACATAAGTGCACACAAGTTTCATGTCATTATCAGCATTAGTTCAATTTATATTGAATGACTTGTGTACGTTTTTTAAAAAATTGTAAAAAATTGGGAACTGATCCAATTGAGTTAAAAATTGGTACAAGTGTATATTATTACTTAATAAATAAGTACACTAAGTTTCGTTTCAATAGAACAAGTATATCCATGATTTTTGTTGGATCGTAAAAATTAAGGAGCATTGAGCGTGGTCAGAACTGTATTGGTGACCGCTGAGAATGAAATTGATGCATTTACTATCTGAAGACTAGCAAAGCGAATTCGAAGACATGTTGCAGTATAAATTTGGCGAACTGTATGTTTTAGGACGAGCGAAGCGAGTCCGAAGCAGGGAGGATGGGCGTAGCGAATCTAATGTTTTTTCCTCAGATTCGCTACGCTTGTCTTGTTGTCTTAACACTTCGGACTCGCTTCTAAGTGAAATAATCTCATTAGCGAATTTGCTCTGAAAATGCGCCATAAACATTTGAATTTTTGTCAATCTTCAAAAAAATATTTTAGGAAGGGCTAGTTAAAAGATTTCGTAGAAATCTGTAAAAAAAAATCTTCTAAAAGTAAACACAGCTGCAAGACTAGGAATTAGAAAAACTAATAAAATCTAGTTCATATTTGTCATTCGATAAAATTATATGTCATCTAATAAAAATAAAACCATCAAACTCTATCGAAATTATTTTTAAATACATTTTTTTCTTTTTAATAAAACTACATTTTTATAAATTTTCACTATATTATATTAGCAATTTTAAAGATTATTAAGTCACATATAAAATTAAATGTTTGATATAATTTTGAACTTGACATGTTAGATGGTGGCGCGAGATGTATAGGTCATACTTGGAACAGGTCAAGTAGCTGTGAACCGCTATTATTGTTAGGTTCTTATAATATTTTCATTTTTTCTCTATATACCCTAAGTAGTAAAAACCTTTAGTATTTTCACGTAGTTAATATAGGAAACTTATAGTGCTTCAAAAAATATGAATCGGTGTTTTCATCTTAATTATTCGATTTAAGTGATTTTAGGAACTTTTGATAGTGTTTTACAAAGTTGTTTGTGTGTATGTATCTGTTACCCATAGACAGATACTACTAGAGAGGTCCTTAAGGTTATTTTTTTTTCTAGTTCTAATAGTATTAGTCCAAGAGCCCAGGGGTGTTTTGTTAATAAAAAGTGTAATGGCTGGAACCGGTCTCAATTTTTCGTAAATACCTTCCTGAACAAGGATCTGCAATTCTGACGACTCGTATCGGATGGGTGTCCCAGGCAGAACGCACTTTAGAGGTCAAAGGTTCTGCCTGGGACACCCATCCGATACGAGTCGGCAGAATTGCAGTTCCTTGTTCAGGAAGGTATTTACGAAAAATTAAACCTGTTTCCAGCCATTACACTTTTTATTAACTTCGGTGGTAAATTTGACATGTAAAGTGCGTTCTACCTGGGACACCCATCCGATACGAGTCGGCAGAATTGCAGTTCCTTGTTCAGGAAGGTATTTACGAAAAATTAAACCTGTTTCCAGCCATTACACTTTTTATTAACTTCGGTGGTAAATTTGACATGTAAAGTGCGTTCTACCTGGGACACCCATCCGATACGAGTCGCCAGAATTACAGATCCTTGTTTAGGAAGATATTTACAAAAAAATGAAACCGGTTCCAGCCATTACACTTTTTATTAACAAAACACCCCTGGGCTCTTGGTCTATATTGTGTTGTTTTAAATGTTTAATACTAAATTTAGCTTAATCTAAGTTAGTGAAAGTAGTCATAATAAGTATATTTATTAAATGTTTAGTTCAGTGCTTATCTGTGATTTAGTGTTAGTGCCATTGATAGTTCTATTAAAGTTATAGTGAAAAGTAATAAATAGTTCCACATTATTACATTATTTTATTAACTTATAAAAAACCACAAAGGTGTTTTTGTTATAAGTTGTAAATTTCTAATTTTATTTGTATTATTTGTGGTTATATAAAATTGTAATACAAATTAATTAATAAATAAATAAAATAAAAATTTTGAAACATCGAAAAAGTAACCTGACCCCCTTGCTAATAAATACAATCAAATAATTAGTGAACATTTTCAGTAACTTCTACAGTAGAGCGTTTAAAATACAAATCAAATGTGCGGGAAGCCAAAAACAATTGATTTATTGTAACCTTAACTCACTCTTGGAGGAGGTTACAATAAGGTTACACATAGCCCCAGAGAGCCCTAAAAAGATGTTTCAGGCCTTTCAATGTAATAAGATAGGCTATGCTCCCTCTATTATATATCTCTATGCTGTTACCAGCATAGCTCCTAGAGTATTTAAGCAAGATAGTTAAACCTTGGTACAAAAATCAATTTTTAATTCTGCAATGTTGAGGAATATTACCCGATATTTTTGGTACTTCTAACAATGTATCATTAAAATAAATTGGCCCCTGAAAATTTGATTGGGTGCTATTGCGCACCCGCTGTGCACACGCCTATCGAGCAGTCCTGATCATTACATGCATAGAGATATATTACTAGAGGGAGCCCTATTGGTTGAATTTTGAAACATCGAAAAAGTAACCTGACCCATTCGATTATCAAATAAACAGAACAAAAAACAGTAAATTACATAGTAGATGTTTATAATACAAATCACAACAAAAACAATCTGCGGGAAGCCCAAAACAATTGATTAATTATAACCTCAACTCCCTCTTGGCGGAGGTTTCAATGAGGTTACACAGAGCCCTGAGAGCCCACTAAAGATGTTTCAGGCTCTCAATGTATTAAGATAGGCTATGCTCCCTCTAGTATATATCTCTATGCCTGAGAGCCCCACTAAAAATGTTTCTGGCCTCTTAATGTATTAAGATAGGCTATGCCCCCTCTAGTATATATCTCTATGCCTGAGAGCCCCACTAAAGATGTTTCAGGCCTCTCAATGTATTAAGATAGGCTATGCCCCCTCTAGTATATATCTCTAAGCCTGAGAGCCCCACTAAAAATGTTTCTGGCCTCTTAATGTATTAAGATAGGCTATGCCCCCTCTAGTATATATCTCTATGCCTGAGAGCCCCACTAAAGATGTTTCAGGCCTCTCAATGTATTAAGATAGGCTATGCCCCTCTAGTATATATCTCTATGCTGAGAGCCCCATAAAGATGTTTCAGGCCTCTCAATGTATTAGATAGGCTATGCCCCTCTAGTATATATTCTATGCCTGAGAGCCCCACTAAAGATGTTTCAGGCCTCTCAATGTATTAAGATAGGCTATGCCCTCTAGTATATATCTCTATGCCTGAGAGCCCCACTAAAGATGTTTCAGGCCTCTCAGGCCTCTATGTATTAAGATAAGCTATGCCCCCTCTAGTATATATCTCTATGCTGAGAGCCCACTAAAGATGTTTCAGGCCTCTCAATGTATTAAGATAGGCTATGCCCCCTCTGTATATATCTCTATGCCTGAGAGCCCAATAAATGTTTCAGGCCTCTCAATGTATTAATATAGGCTATGCCCCCTCTAGTATATATCTCTATGCCTGAGAGCCCCACTAAAAATGTTTCAGGCCTCTCAATGTATTAAGATAGGCTATGCCCCCTCTAGTATATATCTCTATGCCTGAGAGCCCACTAAAGATGTTTCAGGCCTCTCAATGTATTAAGATAGGCTATGCCCCTCTAGTATATATCTCTATGCCTGAGAGCCCCACTAAAGATGTTTCAGGCCTCTCAATGTATTAATATAGGCTATGCCCCCTCTAGTATATATCTCTATGCCTGAGAGCCCCACTAAAGATGTTTCAGGCCTCTCAATGTATTAATATAGGCTATGCCCCTCTAGTATATATCTCTATGCCTGAGAGCCCCAATAAAGATGTTTCAGGCCTCTCAATGTATTAAGATAGTATGCCCCCTAGTATATATCTCTATGCTGAGAGCCCCACTAAAGGTTTTAGGCCTCTCAATGTATTAATATAGGCTATGCTCCCTCTAGTATATATCTCTATGCCTGAGAGCCCCACTAAAGATGTTTCAGGCTCTCAATGTATTAATATAGGCTATGCCCCCTCTAGTATTACATCTCTATTACATGTACCACATTAGGTACTACGTCGTACCTCTCAAATTAACTATACTTAACTTAACGATCTATAACATTTCTTTTAACTCACGCCATGGTTTTACCTACTCATCAACCTTAACGTAATACTATTAACTTAGTTCAATCTAAAATCATTTTGTTAACTACTCGTAGACCTGTTAAAGATTAACTAACGTTAGTAAACCTGAAGTGGGGCTCTCAGGCATCTAGATTGAGAGGCTGAAACATTTTAGGGGGCTTACTAGGGGCCATTGAGATGTACTTAGAGTAGAGGGGCATAGCCATAGGCCTATTTTTGTGGGGCTCTCAGGAGACTAGCCTATATTATACTTGAGAGGCTGCATACAGGCTAGGATTTACTGAGGCTAGATCATTGAGAGGCCTGAACATTTTTAGTGGGGCTCTCAGGCATAGAGATTATACTAGGGGGGCATAGCCTATATTAATACATTGAGAGGCTGAACATCTTTGTGGGGGCTCTAGGCATAGAGATATACTAGGGGCTAGCCTATCTAATACATGAGAGGCCTGAAACATCTTTAGTGGGGCTCTCAGGCTAGAGATTTATACTAGAGGGGAGCATTAGCCTATCTTAATACATGGAGAGCCTGCAAACATCTTTAGTGGGGCTCTCAGGCATAGGATATATACTAGAGGGAGCATAGCCTATCTTAATACATTGAGAGGCCTGAAACATTTTTAGTGGGGCTCTCAGCATAGAGATATATACTAGAGGGGCATAGCCATATTTACATTGAGAGCCTGAAACTTTTAGTGGGGCTCTCAGGCATAGATATATACTAGAGGGGCATAGCCTATCTTAATACATTGAGAGGCCTGAAACACTTTAGTGGGCTCTCAGGCATAGAATATATACTAGAGGGGGCATAGCCTATTAATACATTGAGAGGCCTGAAACATCTTTTAGTGGGGCTCTCAGGCATAGAGATATTATACTGGGGCATAGCCTATCTTAATACATTGAGAGGCTGAAACTTTTAGTGGGTCTCAGGCTTAGAGATATATACTAGAGGGGGCACAGCCTATTATACATGAGAGGCCTGAAACATCTTTAGGGGGCTTCAGAGAGATATATACTAGAGGGAGCATAGCCTATCTTAATACATTGAGAGCCTGAAACATTTTAGTGGGGCTCTCAGGTAGAGATTATTACTAGAGGGGGCCATAGCCTATTTAATACATTGAGAGGCCTGAAACATCTTTAGTGGGGCTTCAGGCATAGAGTATATACTAGAGGGAGCATAGCCTATTCTTAATACATTAGGGCCTGAACATTTTTAGTGGGGCTCTCAGGCATAGAGATTATACTAGAGGGGCATAGCTTATTAATACATTGAGAGGCCTGAAACATTTTAGTGGGGCTCTCAGGCATAGAGATATATACTAGAGGGGCATAGCTATTTAATACATTGAGAGGCCTGAAACATCTTTATGGGGCTCTCAGGCATAGAGATATATACTAGAGGGAGCATAGCCTATCTTAATACATTGAGAGGCCTGAAACATTTTTAGTGGGGGCTCTCAGGCATAGAGATATTACTAGAGGGGGCATAGCCTATCTAATACATTGAGAGGCCTGAAACATTTTAGTGGGGCTCTCAGGCATAGAGATATATACTAGGGGGCATAGCCTATCTTAATACATGAGAGGCTGAAACTCTTTAGTGGGGCTTCAGCATAGAGATATATACTAGAGGGAGCATAGCTTCTTAATACATTAAGAGCCTGAAAATTTTAGTGGGGCTCTCAGGCATTAGAGATATATACCTAGAGGGGCATAGCCTATCTTAATACATTGAGAGGCCTGAAACATCTTTAGTGGGGCTCTCAGGCATAGAGATATATACTAGAGGGGGCATAGATATAAGATAAGATATTAATCAACTAGAGCATAGCCTATCTTAATACATTGAGAGGCCTGAAACATCTTTAGTGGGGCTCTCAGGCATAGAGATATATACTAGAGGGAGCATAGCCTATCTTAATACATTGAGAGGCCTGAAACATTTTTAGTGGGGCTCTCAGGCATGATATTACTTAGCCTATAATTAATAATGAGAGGCTGAAACATCTTTGTAGGGCTCTCGGCATAGAGATATATACTAGAGGGAGCATAGCCATCTTAATACATTAAGAGGCTGAACATTTTTAGTGGGGCTCTCAGGCATAGAGTATATATTAGAGGGGCATAGCCTATATTAATACATTGAGAGGCCTGAAACATTTTTTAGTGGGGCTCTCAGCATAGAGATATATACTAGAGGGGCATTAGCCTATATTAATACATTGAGAGCCTGAAACTTTTAGTGGGGCTCTCAGCCATAGAGATATATACTAGAGGGGCATAGATCTTAATACATTGAGAGGCCTGAAACATTTTAGTGGGCTCTCAGCCATAGAGATATATACTAGAGGGGGCATAGCCTATCTTAATACATTGAGAGGCCTGAAACATTTTTAGTGGGGCTCTCAGCCATTGAGATATATACTAGAGGGCATAGCCTATCTTAATACGTTGAGAGGCCTGAACATTTTTAGTGGGGCTCTCAGCCTAGAGATATACTAGAGGGGCATAGCTATCTTAATACATTGAGAGGCCTGAACATTTTTAGGGGCTCTCAGCATAGAGATATACTAGGGGCATAGCCATCTTAATACATTGAGAGTCCTGAAACATTTTTAGTGGGGGGTCAGCCTAGAGAATATACTAGAGGGAGCATATCCTATCTTAATACATTGAGAGCCTGAAACATTTTTAGTGGGGCTCTCAGGCATAGAGATATATACTAGAGGGAGCATAGCCTATCTTAATACATTGAGGCCTGAAACATTTAGTGGGGCTCTCAGCCATAGAGATATATACTAGAGGGAGCATAGCCTATCTTAATACATTGAGAGGCCTGAAACATTTTTAGTGGGGCTCTCAGGCATAGAGATATATACTAGAGGGAGCATAGCCTATCTTAATACATTGAGGGCCTGAAACATTTTTAGTGGGGCTCTCAGCCATAGAGATATATACTAGAGGAGCATAGCCTATCACATTGAGAGAAACTTTTTAGGGGCTCTCATAGAGATATACTAATAGCCTATCTTAATACATGAGAGGCCTGAAAAGGGAGCTAGAGCATAGCTATTTAATACCTGAACACTCTCAGGGGCTCTGTGTAACCTTTGAAACCTCTCCAAGAGGGAGTTGAGGTTATAATTAATCAATTGTTTTGGCTTCCCACAGATTGTTTGTGTTGTGATTTGTATTTTAAACATTCTACTATATAATTTACTGTTTTTTGTTCTGTTTATTTGATGATAATGATAATCGAATGTGGTCAGGTTACTTTTTCGATGTTTCAAAAATCAACCAATAGGGCCCGTGTTATGATCATATAAACTAATAAGTAAGCACACTAGTACTATTACAATGTGCGTGTGTAAGCACAGAGTACGAGGATATAAAAGCCCTCGAACACAATTCACTTTGTCATTTTTACCGTATAAAGTCTATGTGTAATTGTCCAGTTCATGTTAGTGTTTAATTAGTGTTCAATAAATTTTTAATCTTTTTTAAAAAATCTAGTTATTTATTAACAATCGAAACTGGCGCAGTCGGTAGGACCGGTAGATAAATATCACTGCGAAAAAGTGAAATTTAGTTCGTGTTAACGATTCACTACCTGGAATTCCTGCATCCAACAGATAAAGATTTATGAGCACTGACGATGAGCAGCACTAGAACTTCCTGATTATTGGAATCGCAGCAATGAATATGCTTCACCTAAATTTAATATTACTGTAAGTTATATGTATTTCCTATTCTTGGATTAATCTACATTACTCCCAACGATCAACGATTTTTCTATGAATAATCTATATTTGTTTACTGAATAATAAATTCACAGTAAAATATATAATTGAACAGATTTACTGTTTATAATAAATATTTAATTAACATATTTAATATTTAGCGAATATAAATATTAAATAAGCATAATAAAACTTAATAAAATATATTTAATATTTAGAATATAAATATAAATAAGCATAATAAATACTTATTTTATAATAAAATATATTTAATATTTAGCGAATATAAGTATTAAATAAACATAATAATTATTAATTCATAATAATATTAGTAGATATTAAGTAGATATACTGAATAGTTAAACTTATTTAATGAATGAGCCTGTTGATGAACTTTTAAATTTATTTGGCGATATTAGTATTGAAGATAATAATCAAAATCCTCTAGACCCAGAAAACCCTGTAACAAATAATTTAACAGTAGAAAATCAACCAGAAATGTCTATTACCACAGGAGATATTCAACTATTCAAATTTTATTTTGGAGACAATTCCATCATACGATGGAAATCCAAATACTTTGTCAATTTTTCTTAGTAGTGCTGACTCTTTAATGAGTGGTGTTACTAATGAGGCTTTAAAACCTATAGTTTTAAGGCTATTATAGCCAAATTGACAAATAGAGCGTTGATGTTAATTGGCTCTAGGACGGATTTAACGACATGGGAACAGTACAAGATGTTTTGACGCAAAGTTTCGGGGACCAAAGAGACTTGGATTGCCTTGTCCAGGACTTACTAAATTTAAGGCCAGCGAGAGGTCAAACTCCTTACGCTTTTGGTACAATGTGTCAAGATTTACGATGTCTTATTATTTCAAAATTAAATCTTAGTTCTGATATGAGTGAGCTAGAAAAGTCAATACGCATTAAAAGCTATAATGATCTTGCCTTAAAAACATTCATTAGAGGCTTAACTAACCCATTGCAAACAACTATAAGGCTTCGCAATCCTGACAATCTAGAAAAAGCAATGAGTTTGGTTATTGAGAAGGAAATTTCCTACATGGTAATAATCAAACAAACTTCCTTAATCAATCAATTTTTACACCAGCACAAAGATTTTCCCCTTTACAACAACCAATAGTCAGATCTCCAAAAATTGGAAATCAAATAAGACCAAGCGCTATACCGATGGCAAGGCCTTTCAATCACCAAACTATGCTTAACACCTATCGCCCAATGAATAACCCATATAGACCGGTAAGTTATCAGAACAATAATACTCAACAACCAAGTAACATTGTGAGACCAAGTCAATTATTTACCCCAAGAAATCCGACAAATATATATCAAAGACCAATAAACTATCAAAACCAGCCTAGTACTTCGAACCAAAATTTCAACTCTCAAAACAGTAATTCGAAACCCTATACCCCCACTCCGATGGAAACATCAACCAATTCAAGATTATTTTCTTTAAATGTTTTTGACAACCTTCACAATACTGAAACAGATTGTTATAATACTGACTATGACTATTATAATAATACCGAATATTATACACCAGAGGAATATGGACATTCCGATTACTATAATGACCAATATTACCGTCAAAATTTAGAAACCGACCTGCAACAAAACATTCAGGTGGGCATTGAAAATTATCTTCATAATTTAAATCTGAACTCTCAGATAACCTCTAATAATTCCAACCCTCAACCGTTAGTAGAACCGAATCAACTAAATACGAATGAAACGAAGAACTCATTTTTTCGGGACTCAGCCTCTTCACAGGACAAGACTTAGAGACGATTAAAATAAACTGTATTAAGGAAGAACTGCCGTATGTAATCATACCGGAAATGAATATAAAATTACTCATAGATACAGGCAGTACTAGAAGCTTATTAGACCCCCAACTTGCTCACAAATACTATAAAAATAATATAATAAATGAAAATTTTAAAATCCAATCAGCTCATGACACCACCGTTCATAACGAAACTGTTGTCATACCTATTTTCCCTACTCTGTGTAATGATAATCAAGTTTCATAAGTTTTATCTATTCAAGTTTGATAGCGATTTTGATGGTTTGATCGGCATAAATCTACTGAAACAGCTAAGTGCGAAGATAGATATGGAAAATAAGCTTCTAATAACACCAGATAAAATTATTCCCATTGTATATGGCACGAGTATTGAAAAACCTCTTACATATAAAATACCAGCCCAGACCCAAAAAATAATTAGGATACCCGTAAATAAAGAATCGGGTTTAGGAATAATCAATCATATAAAAATCAAAGAAATATAGATATTCCGACGGCCCTTGTAAAGATTCACAATAATTATGCGATAACAAGTATATTCAATGCGAGTGAGAAGGAGGTCGAGTTAGAGTTAATTAAACCACTAGACGTAGAGTTGTTAGACAAGGAAGACATTGTAACAGCGATAAGAAATCATAACATGCATATAGATAAAATATTAGACCAAGAGACTAACTTTAAACTTGATAAAAACCTAGAAAAGCTTAACTTAGCACATTGTAATGACGAGGAAAAATATTACATAACAAAACTGTGTTCTGAGTATAAAGATATATTTTATTGCGATGGAATACCTTTAACTTTTACTAACGAAATTCGACATAAGATTAGGCTAACGGACGATACACCTATACACTCAAAACTTTATAGGTACCCCCCTGTACATAGAGAGGAAGTCGACAGACAGATAGACAAAATGCTAAAAGACGGTATTATTAGGCCAAGCACATCGCCGTACTGTAGTCCTATCTGGGTTGTATCAAAAAAGCCTGATGCTTCGGGAGAAAAGAAGCTAAGGGTAGTTATCGATTATCGAGCCCTTAACGCCAAAACTATCGACGATAGATACCTGATTCCGAATATTTCGGATATTTTAGACAGCTTGGGACGTGCGAATTATTTTTCTACATTAGATCTCGCTAGTGGATTCCACCAGGTCGAAGTGGAACCAGAAGACGTACATAAAACCGCATTTTCAACTGGCAACGCCCATATGGAATTTTTGCGCATGCCATTTGGCCTTAAAAGCGCTTGTGCCACCTTCCAACGTGTTATGAACAACGTGCTGGCGGGTCTAATTAATAAGATCTGCATGGTATATATAGATGATATAATTATTTTTCGGCGAACCTCGAAGAGCACATTAAAAATATTAAATTAGTCTTTGACAGAATTAGACAATATAATCTAAAAGTGCACCTTGAAAAATCAAATTTCGTACAAGAGAAGTTAAATTTTTAGGACATATAGTAACTGAGGAAGGTATAAAACCTGACCCAGAAAAAATTAAAGCTGTTCAAAATTATCCTTTGCCAAGCAATGCGACTGAGATAAAAAGATTTCTCGGGTTAATAGGATATTACCGGAAGTTCATTCCAAATTTCAGTAAAATCACAAAACCAATGACTAAATGTTTAAAGAAAATAGCAAAATAGATACGAAAGACCGAGAATATGTAGAGTGTTTCGAAACTTGCAAAAACGTCTTAACCAACGACCCTATATTACAGTATCCCGATTTTACAAAAGAATTTATTATCACAACCGATGCGAGCGATTATTCCATAGGCTCAGTTTTAAGCCAAGGCACAATCCCAAACGACAAGCCTATCGCTTACGCTTCAAGAACGCTTAATGAAACTGAGTGCCGATATAGTACGATAGAGAAAGAGTGCCTAAGTATAGTTTATGCATGCAAAACATTTCGACACTATATTTACGGACGTAAGTTTAAAATATACACTGACCACAGACCCTTAGTTTGTCTATTTAATTTAAAAGAACCCTAACTCCAAACTTCTAAGATGGAGGTTAAAATTGGAGGAGTATGAATATGAAATTATTTACAAAAAAGGTAAATACAACACAAACGCTGACTCACTATCAAGAATAAAACTCAATACAATGGATCAGCAATCTGTAGCTGAAACTTCTGACAGTACGACTAACAATCCTGGGGACTCTAACTTTAATGTAACCGAATATCTAAGAAATTTATGTGAAACCTTTGAAGACGACGCTAAACAGGAAGACATGGAAATAGAAATTTTAGAAAATCAAGTAATTGACACCCCTTCCGAACCATCCGAATCAGAACTTCGGAACCAAATCGAAAATCCGCAAATCGATCAATCTGATCTAAGAACTCAACATTCGAATAGAGTAGAAAATACAAGTGACGGTATACCTATTTTAGATGAAATCATAAATAACAAGCAGAATCAAATAATAATAGGACCGAAGATACACCACAAAGTAGACGTAAAATTGACAAAACACGATGACAAACAAATTTTTTTCCTCAAAATTCCGATACAAAATAATGAAAAACTTATTCTTGACTTTTTAAAAACATATACCTGTCCGGCCCCAACATATTATTTATATTTCATACAAGATTTATTATACAGGTCATTTTGTAAGGTTTATTTAAAATACTTTTCTGGAAATAAATTAAAATTAATAAAATGCACAAAGCGAGTTAGCACCATAACAGATAAAAATGAACAAATCGAAATAATTCAAAATTATCACGTATCAAAATCAAACCATAGAGGTATTACTGAAACGCTAAAGCCATACAAAAATTATATTATTGGAAAGGCATGAAAAAATCCGTTTCCGACATAATAAATATCTGTGAACTATGCCATCGAGCAAAATACTCTAGACAGAAACCGTTCTCTCAGTTATTACTAACTGAAACAGCATCTAGACCGTTCGAAATCGTTCATATTGACACTTTTACCTTCGATGGACTTCACTATTTAACATTAATCGACGCTTTTTAAATTCGCACAAGCCGTACCAATAATTGGCAAAACGGCTATTCACATAAGTGAAGCCCTTGTAAAATACTTTGCATCCTTCGGTGTGCCTAAGACAATAACACTAGACCAAGGTTCTGAGTTCAACAACGAGGTAGTAAAAGATATGTTAAAACTCCACCAAATAAATGTGCATTTTACTACAATAAACCACCACGAGAGTAATGGTGTAATCGAGAGATTTCACAGCACTCTAATAGAACATCTCAGACTATTGCAAGAAACTCCTTCTTGTAAAGGAGAGAAAACAAACCTCATTTACTATGCTATTATAGCATATAATAGTAGTATTAATAGCGTCACCGATTACACTCCATTCGAGCTAGCATTCGGTCATTCAATCTAGAATCCTAATGAAATATTTGTACCAAAACAGTTTTTCACTAATTACATAGAAAATCATAAACTCGTCTCGAAAAGGTTTACGATGAAGTCAAAAACAAAACAATAGATAAGAAAAGAAAAATAATCGATAAGATTAATTCAACAGACGATAATAATGATAGGTTTCATATTGGACAGACAGTATATAGGCAAAACCCTAAAGCTCGAAATAAAAAGAATAATAGATTCATAGGCCCTTACGAGATCCTAGCGTTGCTAGAGCACAATAGAATAAAAGTTAAAAATAAAGAAACAAACAAAATTATTATTGTTCACATGAAAGAGTTGAAAATTCCACCTGTTACAGAACTATTGGACAGCCTTCAACGTCAAAGTCGAGGGTAAATTCACAAAAACCGACTTGACACAGAACCCAGGACTGATACCGATCAGATTAGGCAAAGCAGTAAACCAACAGGACCACTGGACTTTTATTAGAATTTATGAGACAGAAAAGATTACAAAAGAATATTTAGCCTTGCAACTATTTTACACAAACATCAAGTTGTCAGCAGAAAATAGTACATTTCTACAGCACGACAATCCTTTCAAACAAACAGACATAATTCATAATAAAGTAAAAGAAAGATTATCTCAAATTAACCCCTTACTCGACTTATCTTATGGAAGTGATAACCGACCCAGACAGAAAAGAGGTTTGATAAATGGACTGGGATCAGTTATAAAAATATTAACAGGTAACTTAGATGATAACGACGCCTTAAAATACGATAAGCTTTTAAATGACTTAAGTAAAAATCAAAACGACATGTTTCATATGGTCAAAGCACAGATAACCGTTTATGAAAACATTACAACTGAATTTGAGAAAAATATAAAAACCTTATCACACAATCAAAAAATCCTAGAAGCCGTTATTAACGACATGTTAAATAATAGTAACGCCAAAACAATGCACCACCAATTCGCCTTTCACATTGCCGTGCAACAAATCTATAATAACTTTCAGATTTTATATGCCTTGGAAGACTTAGAAGTAGCAATGACTTTTGCTAAATTGAGTATTTTTCATAATTCAATAATCAAACCAACCGAACTTATCCCAATGTTAAATAAGGCCAAAAGGCAATTAACAGAAACTGAATTTCCTATAAAGCCTTCTCTTGAAAATATAATGTTATTAGAAAGTTTAATTACTGTTAAGTCTTATATTAAGAATAGTAGAATAGTGTTTATACTAGAAATCCCACTTATAAGTAATAGAGAATTTGATTATTATCATCTTATATCTATACCAGTTATTAGTAAAATACAAACATTTTATAGAACCATTATTCCTAGTAATAATTATTTGTTATTAAATGAAGATAGTTTTTCTTTCTCTAATGTAATTTGTAAAAAAATTTTGGAAGGAAAATATATGTGTAACAATATTTTAATAGCCAAAATCAATAGTAAAAATCAATTCTGTGAAGTAAATCTGATACAACACAAAGATATAAATCATTTATGTCATATAACACAAGTTAATATTTCCGATACATATGTTAATAAGATAGACGTCAATAAATGGATAATTGCAACTCGGAAAACACTCGTTACTGAAGAATGCAATTCAGTCAAAAATCTGTACTACTTAAATGGTACTTATCTGATAGAATTAAACGACCTCTGTAAAATCTCATTTGGCAATTATATTTTACAAACGTTCTCTAACGCTAATGAGAAATTTAAGAATATAGATATACCCCAAATCTTAATTCCAAATTCGTTGCCCCTAAATAATAAACAAATGTCGGTTCAACTCGATCCGATAAGTCTACATTTGGAAAGTTTCAACAATGAGCTTAAAAAACAAAAGGAAATGTTAGCTTATGTATCTTCACCAATTAACTTCAAAAGATTTGATGTTTATAATGTGTTGTTAACTATTCTAGTTGTGATAATAGTATTAGTATGCTTATACTGTTTAAACCATAAAATAAAAGAAAGAGAAACACCCCAATCAAAGGTGGATAGAGAAAATATAAAAATTTCAGATTTTGGTCATTCTGCCCCAAATCTTCAACTTAAGGGGGGAGGTGTTATGATCATATAAACTAATAAGTAAGCACACTAGTACTATTACAATGTGCGTGTGTAAGCACAGAGTACGAGGATATAAAAGCCCTCGAACACAATTCACTTTGTCATTTTTACCGTATAAAGTCTATGTGTAATTGTCCAGTTCATGTTAGTGTTTGACTTAGTGTTCAATAAATTTTTAATCTTTTTTTAAAAAATCTAGTTATTTATTAACAATCGAAACCAACCAATAGGGCCCGTCTAATAATATATCTCTATGCACAAAGCACATCACAAACTATGTGTGGGAAGCCAGAAATAATTAATTTATTATAACCTTAACTCACTCTTGGAGGAGATTTCAACGAGTTTACACTAAGGCCATGAGAGCCCCAAAAAGATGTTTCATACCTTTCAATGTATTAAAATAGGTTATGTCCCCTCTAGTTTATATCTTATATGGCTTACGCTGAGAACCTTAGAACGTCCAAAGTGCAAAATTTTGTGCCTTAATAGACGCCATTTTGACCCCAATATGCAAGCGGTATGCAATTGATAAAAAAAGGTTAAAATTTGAATAAATTATAGAATCAACTTACACAAATACTATAATGGACTTGAACCCTGATGTTCTTCAATCGTAACGCAAGAACGCCATGATTTGAAAGCATAAATCAAATAATTATTTATCGCAATCCACGACTCGATCCCGACGAAAGAAAGACCGCTGTACGAACGCACACTACACGAACGAACGCAGACGGAATAACAAAACACCGATATTTACCGAATCGCACATACTTAAATAAAACAACTTAACGACTTTAAAAAACGGAATTTAAGTCCTAATCGGCCATTTCTTTTACTGAACTATTCACTCAAAAGTAGGTCAAGCTGTTCCACGATTAAAATGATTCGGATATTAAAATCAGACCTGCCAACCTAAATATTTAAAACTTTATAAAAAAACTTGTGACATTAAATACTAAATTTTTCGATTTTAATCAATAAAAGATTATTTTAATTAAATTAAATTTATTAATTAATTATACAATTATTATTTAAGATTTGTTTTGATATTATTAGAAAATATTAATTTTTAAAAAATGCATTCGTCACAAGGTTGGTAAAACTGTAAAACATGGCTGAATTTTCTAGAAAGTGGCGTGATCTTTTAGCCTTCGTTCCGTCGGTAAATTTTTTATTTCTCTTATAAAATTACCTAATTCTATTTATTAAAGAATTCTTTAGACATATTTGTTCATTTAATCGTGCTTATTAATTTCTTAATTAAACTTATAAAAACTATTAATTCAAAGAATTCTAAAGTTTTAATTCGGTGTAGACGTGCGTGAATCAATTTTTGTGTTAATGATTTTAGAGGACTTATTTTTAATTTCGTACTTGTGTGTATTAATTTTAAGTTTTATTAGTTGTTAAAATCGATATTAGGTAATTTAAATAAATAAATCCCCGCGTTAAGACCTTTTGGACTGTTAGGAAATTCATCCTACGGAAAGATAGATTCTCTGTGTTTGCCTCATATCATTTGTTGCTTGGAGCAAAAATATAATTATAACGATATATTTGTGACGGTGCGTCAGGATCTGTGTGTTTATGTACTTTGCGAGACTGCAGTTGTGTATGGGCGATGGTTCAACCCGAGCTGTCTGTATTGTGTCCTTCCATAAGTGATCTATCTAGTTTTCGATCTGTGGTTAATCCGCGATCAAGAAGAAGGTTGGGTTTGGGGTTACGTAGGTAGATATCTGACGTGCGTACTTCGGATGGTAGTTCTCTGATAACTGTACCTTGTGTGGTGTGTTGTAGGATCGCTGGGTCGCGAGACCGATGCTAATCTGGTAGATATGGTGATTCTGCTTAGATCTTGAACGCAACGGATATCTGACAAGCTCCGTGCCTGTATATATACTATTTTTATGTAGCGGCCTGGGATTCAGCCCCACTATGTTCCCCGTACCCTAAGGTCATATATTCCTCTAACCTTTTAGTTAACTGTTCCGTGTACTCCTGCGGCCTCTCAGAAGTGATGCCGTTCAAGTTGAACCACGTCTCACTCCCGTTTACAGACAACTGCCGGGAGGATTGAGGGTATCCATGTTCGTTATTCCCCTTAGCGGGTTTTCGAAGATATCGTGGTAGTGCCGGTGCAAACCTCGATCGTGTGACCGAATATAGTAGTATGTATGTGTGAGCTGGGAGCGTAGGTAGTAGTGGTTGTGCTGCACGTAATTGTGACTGCAAATCAAGGGGTGAGCGCATGTTCTCAAGACTGTGAGGGGAGAGAAGGTCTGGGAAAAGTTGAGGAGCTAGATAAGTCCTCATAGGCTAAACTAGGTGCCTTATGGCCGGTTATCTAGATAAGACGAACGAAGTAGAAGATTTTAAGTAGATAGTAGTTAATAGTACGGAATTTGAAAGAGTATAGAACTGCGGGTGTAGGGCGGGTTATAAATAGAATTTAGCTTCAGTCTGTATGATAATAGTGGCTCCTTTGTAAATGCACTTTAGACCTTATCAAGTGCTATTGTAAAGGGCATTGATTCATTGTTCGCGCTTTTTTGTTTCATACTATCGGTTTTACTTTTTATATGGCTTTCTTTACTGCCTAATCTTTGTATGTCGCTGTCGTGTAGTCTGTGGACAGCTTTATTGAAGCTCGTATTCTTGTTAAACGTGCACTGTATGTATTAAAAATTAGTTACAACATCTTCGAAATTGAACATATAGGTCAGACTATGGACTTGTTTATCTTGTACTTTTAGTAGACCCCTGGAAATGAGTGTTAGAGGGGAGATACTGATCTCCATTATGCATATAGTAGTATACGCTTTCCGGCAACTTATTAGCCTTTTTAAATAAGTCATGTCATATTAACAGCACCTATGAATTCAGTTCTGTTTATCACGAGCGCCCATCATATGTAGCATCTCTGTTTTACGTTATATTATTGGGGCCTTCCTCTTCGTGGATACTGTTAGTGAGCTCGCTATGTCGTTGAAGTATGTTAAGAGGGGTCAAACAGGTTGCACGCGGGCCATACACCGAGAACATAGTTGATCATTCTGTGTCATTATGGACAACTCCGAGTTATATTTTAGTCATGTATAGGTATTCGCGCCATCCCTCATCAGTTATGCTAGGCGCCTGGGATTTCATTGTCTTAGTTCTTGAGCGGGGTATTATTAAGGCCTTCCTTGTGGGTACTGCTTTATGAGCGACCGTTCCATATGTTATCGGAAGGTACAGTTAACAGCGGTAGGGCCCTCCTCATGAGCTCGTGCGTTAGATGCTCTTCCTGAAGTAGTGTTCCCTTTATTGTAAGGCTGTTATAGATGTCACTGATTTAAGCTTCGATTTTGTTTTTTAAATATTCCTTGGCGC
>JACMZG010000032.1:708358-714071 GCA_018340805.1 Microvelia longipes | reverse complement strand
AAAATGTTAAGGGGCATTCTTAGCTCTAGTCTTTCATATAGGGCCTTTTGTACAGCTCTAGTGGCCCCTATTCAATATGTTAAGGGCTCATTAGCTCTTAGTCTTTGTAATTAGCCCTTTTATACTTGCTATAGAGGCCATTCAAGTATGCTCAGGGCCAATCATAGCTTAGTTTTCGTTACGGCCTATTTGTACTGGCTTAGGGCCCTTATCAGTTGTTAAGGGGCCATCACTAGCTTACTCTTTTGTCTGAAAAGGGGCCTTTTGTACTTGCTTAAAGCCCCTATACAGGTATGCTAAGGGGCCATTCATTAGCTCTAGTCTTTGTATAGGGTCTTTTGTACAGCTTTAGAGCCCCTATCAAGTATGTTAAGGGCATCAATAGCTCTGTCTTCGTATACGCTATTTGTTACTGCTTTAGAGCCCCCTTATAAGTATGTTTAAGGGCCACATTATTTAGACTCTTAGTTTTGTATGGCCCTTTTTTAATTGCTTTAGCCCCTATCAAGTATGTTCAGGGTCATCAATAGCTCATCATTAGGTCATCATTGGCCCTATTGTACTGCTTTAGAGCCCCTATATAGGTATGTTAAGGGCCATCATTCTCAGCTTCTGCTTCGGTATAGGGGCCCTTTATACTGGCTTTAGAGCCCTTATCAGTATGCTAAAGGGCCATTCATTAGTCTAGTCTTTTGTATGTCTTTTTGTACAGCTTTAGAGCCCTATTAGTAATTGTTGAAGCCATCAGTTAGCTTAGTCTTTGTATAGGGCCCTTTTTGTACTGTTTAGGAGCCCCTATGTCAAGGTATGCTAAGGGGCATCATTAGCTTCTTAGTCTTTTGTATCAGGGTCTTTGTACAGCTTTAGGCCCTATCAATGTATTTAGGGCAATTTAGCTTTGTCATGTTAAGGCCCTTTTGTATGCTTTAGAGGCCCCTTTCAGTATGCTAAGGGCCATCATTAGCTCTAGTCTTTGTATAGGGTCCTTTTGTTACAGCTTTAGAGCCCTATCAAATGTTATGTTTAAGGGCTCATTCAATAGCTCTAGTCTTCGTATACGCCTATTTGTACTGCTTTAGGGCCCCTTATCAAAGTTGAGGAGGCATCAATAAGGCTGTTACTCTTTGGTTAAAAGGGGGGCCTTTTGTACTGCCTTTTAAAAGCCCTTATTAGTATGTTAAGGGCCATCTTTAGTCTAGTTCCAGTATATAGGGCCCTTTTGTACGGCTATAGAGCCCCTATAAAGTATGTTAAGGGCTATCATTAGATCTAGTCTTCATCTAGGGCACTTTTAAACTGCATTATGGCCTCTATTAAGTATGTTTAGGGCCATTATTAGTTCTAGCCTTAGTATAATCACTTTTGTACTGCTTTATGGCCCCTATTAAGTATGTTTAGGGCCATTATTAGTTCTTGTCTTTATATAAGACCCTTTTGTACTATTTTGGGGCCATTATCAAGTATGTTAAGGGGACATCATTTAGTTCTTTGTCTTCGTATAGGGGCCTTTTGTACTGCTTTACGAAAGCCCTATTTTCATATGTTAAGGCCCTCATTAGCTCTAGTTCTTTTCATTATAGGCCTTTTGTACAGTTCTTGGGCCCTATCAAGTATGTTAAGGGCATCATTAGCTCTTATCTTTGTATAGCCTTTTGTATGCTTTAAAGCCCTTATTAAGTATGTTAAGGGGCCATTCGTTAGCTTAGTATTCTATAGGTTTTGTTACTGCTTAGAGCCCCTATGAAGTATGGTTAAGGGGGCCATCTTCAGCTCTAGTATCCGTATAGGGCCCTTTTGTACTGTTTTAGAGCCCCTATTAAGTATGATAAGGGGCATTAGCTATTAGTCTGTCCGTAAGGGCTTATATTACTGCTTTAGCCCCTATCAAGTATGCTAAGGGCCATTCATTAGCTCTAGTCTTCGTTAGGCCCTTTTTGTATTGCTTTTAGAGCCACTATTAAGTATGTTAAGGGCCATCATTAGCTCTACTCTTCGTAAAATGCCATTTTGTACAGCTTTAGGGCCCCTATGATTATATTAAGGGCCATTCATTAGCCTAGTTCTTCGTTAGCTTTTGTTATTGCATTTAGAGCCCCTATTAAGTATGTTAAGGGCCATCATTAGTTTTACTCTTCGTAAAATGCCATTTTGTACAGCTTTAGGGCCTCTATGAATTATATTAAGGGCCATCATTAGCTCTAGTCTTCGTATAGGCCCTTTTGTACTGCTTTAGAGCCCCCCTAAAAAAATGTTTAAGGGGCATCATTAGCTTTAGTCTTCGTATAGGCCCTTTTTGTACTGCTTCAGAGCCCCTATTAAGTATGCTAAGGGCCATCATTAGCTCTAGTCTACGTATATGGCCCTTTTGTACTGCTTTAGAGCCCAATAAGTATGTTAAGGGCCCTCATTAGCTCTAGTCTTCATATAGGCCCTTTTGTACAGCTCTAGGGCCCCTATCAAGTATGTTAAGGGCCATCATTAGCTCTAATCTTTGTATAGGCCCTTTTGTACTGCTTTAAAGCCAATATCAAGTATGTTAAAGGCCATCTTTAGCTATAGTATCCGCATAGGGCTCTATTGTACTGCAATAGAGCCCCTATGAATTATGTTAAGGGCCATCTTTAGCTCTAGTATCCGTATAGGGCCCTTTTGTACTGTTTTAGAGCCCCTATTAAGTATGATAAGGGGCATCATTAGCTCTAGTCTTCGTAAGGGCCTTTTTATACTGATTTATAGCCCCTATCAAGTATGCTAAGGACCATCATTAGCTCTAGTCTTCGTATAGGCCCTTTTGTACCTTTTAGAGCCCCGATTAGTATGTTAAGGGCCATCATTAGCTCTACTCTTCGTAAAATGCCATTTTGTACAGCTTTAGGGCCCTATGAATTATATTAAGGGCCATTATTAGCTCTAGTCTTCGTATAGGCCCTTTTGTATTGCTTTAGAGCCCCTATTAAGTATGTTAAGGGCCATCATTAGTTTTACTCTTCGTAAAAGCCATTGTTTACAGGCTTTCGGGGCCTCTATGATTTATATTTAATGGCCATCAGGCTCTCAGTCTTCGTATAGGCCTTTTTTGCTACATGCTTAAGAGCCTCTAATGGGAATTGTTAGGGCCCAACATTTGCTTTAGTTCTTGTATGAGGCCTTTTATACTGCTATAGAGGCCCCATCAAGTATTGCTTAAGGGGCCTCATTAGCTTTAGTTCTTTCGTATAGGGCCCTTTATTGGTATGCTTGTAGGGGGCCTAATCAAGTATGTTAAAAAGGCGTCATTAGTCTGTTCTTTGTATAGGCCTTTTGTACTACTTTAGGGGCGTTATGAGAGTATGCTATCATAACATTTATATCTCATTAGTTTTTTGTTTTCATTATTTAGGGCCCCTATTGTACTTGCTTTGAGCCCCTTATGTATGTTAAGGGCTATCAGTTTGCTCTTAGTCATCGTTATAGGGCCTTTTGTATCTTTAGGGCCACTATTGAGTATGTTAAGGGGCTCATTAGGCTCTGTTCTTTCGTATAGAGCCCTTGTTTGTACTGCTTTAGAGCCTATCAAGTATGCTAGGGGCCATTCATTTAGCTTCTAGTTCTTTGTATAGGGCCTTTTGTTACTGCTCTTTAGAGGGGGCCCTATTCAAAGTTGTTACCGGGCCTCAATAAGTCTAGTCTTCATATAGGGGCCCTTTTTGTACACAGCTCTGGGCCATATCAAGTTATGTTAATAGACCATCATAAGCTCTTTAGTCTTGGTTTAGGGGCCCTTTTTTACTAATTTTTGGGCATTTATCAAGTATGTCAAGCCATCATTTGTCTTGTTTTCGTATAGGGCATTTGTTTGCGTTTTAGAGCCCCTATCAAGTATGTGGACGGGGCCTTTAGCTTTAGTTCATCATTATAAGGCCTTTGGTATGTTTAGGGCCTATTCAGTATGTTAAGGCCATCATTAGGCTCTTAGTCTTTGTATAGGCCCTTGTACTACTTTAGGGGTCCCTATCGAGTATTTTAAGGGCCTCATTAGCTTTCTTAGTCTTCGTATGCGGCCTTTTGTTTTACTACTTTTAGGGGCGTTTAATGGAAGTTGCTTAGGACATCATGGTTTAGTCTTCATATGGCTCTATTCTATTTGTACTGCGTTAGATCCCTATATGGTATGTTAAGGGGCTATCATTTGTCTAGTTTCATCGTATAGGCCTTTTTATGTACTACTTTAGGGCCCACTATTAAGTAATGTTTAAGGCCATTCATTAGGCTCTGTTCTTTGTTATAGGCCTTTTGTACTACTTTAGGGGCGTTATGAAGTATGCTAAAGGGACCATTCATTAGTTTTAGTTCAATATAGGCTCTATTGTTACTGCTTTAGATCCCTATATACGTATGTTAAGGGCTATATTTGCTTAGTATCGTATAGGCCTTTTGTACTTACTTTTTAGGGGCCCTCTTAGTTGTTAAGGGCATCCTTAGCTTCTGTCTTCGTAAGAGGGCCCTTTGTACTGCTTTAGGGCCTATCAAGTTATGCTAAGGGCCATTCATGGCTTAGTTCTTTGTAGTCTTTTTGTTACAGCTTTAGAAGCCCTATCCAAGTATGTTAAGGCATTTCATAGCTTCTAGTCTTTAGTTGGGGCCCTTTTTGTTATGCTTTAAGAGGCCCTATTTCAAGATGCTTGTAGGGCCATCTATTAAGCTTAGTCTTTGGTAATAGGGCCCTTTGTATTACTTGTAGGGCCACTATTCAAGTATGTCTATGATATCATAAGCTCTTGTTTTGGTATAGCCCTGTTTGTAACTATTTTGGGCACTTATCAAGGTATGTTAAGGACCATCATTAGTTCTTGTTTCTTTCGTATAGGCTTTTTGTACTGCTTTGGAGGCCCTATTCAAGTATGTTACGGGCCCTCATTAAGGCTCTAGTCTTCATATAGGCCTTTTGTAGCTCGTAGGCCCCTATCAGTATGGTTAAGGGCATTCATGAGGCTCTGAGTCTTTGTTATAGGGCCTTTTTTGTACTGCTTATAAGCCAAATATCAAGTTTGTTTAAGGCCATCTTTTGCTATAGTATCCGCATAGGGCTCTATTGTACTGAAATAGAGCCCCTATGAAGTATGTTAAGGGCCATCTTTAGCTCTATAGTATCCGTATAGGGCCCTTTTTTACTGCTTTAGAGCCCCTATGAAGTATGTTAAGGGCCATCATAAGATCTAGTCTTTGTATAGTGCCCTTTTGTACTGTTTAGAGCCCTATTAAGTTATTTGATAGGGGCATTCATTGCTTCTAGTCTCGTTAAGGGGCTTTTTTACTGCTTTAGAGCCCTATCAAGTATGCTAGGAACATCATTAGCTTCCTAGGTTTCGGTATAGGCCCTTTTTGTATGCTTTAGAGCCCTATTAAAATGTTAAGGGCATCATTAGCTCTAGTCGGTTCGTATAGGCCCTTTTGTACTGGCTTCAGGAGGCGCCCCTATTTAAGTTCTGCTAAGGGCCATCATTAGCTCTAGTTCTTCGGTTATATGGGGCCCTTTTTACTGCTTTAGAGCCCCTATTAAGTATGTTAAGGGGACCTTTTATTCAGCTCTAGTCTTTTAGTATTGGGCCCTTTTGTATGCTTTAGAGGGCCCCTATCAGTATGTTAAGGGCCCACATTATGCTTTTACGTCTTGTAAGGATTTTATACTGCTTTAGAGCCCCTATCAAGTATGCTAAGGGCCATCATTAGCTCT
>JACMZG010000032.1:630858-703358 GCA_018340805.1 Microvelia longipes | reverse complement strand
CTTGTGTACGTTTTTTAAAAAATTGTAAAATGGTCCAACTGAGTTGAAATTTGTTACAAGTGTATATTATTACCTAATAAATAAAGACATTAGGTTTTGTTTCAATACGAAAAATATATCCATGATTTTTGTTGGATCATAGAAATTAAGGAGCATTGAGCGTCGTCAGTGCTGTATGGGTGAACGCTGAGAATGATACGGATGCATTTACTGTCTGAAGACGAGCAAAGCGAGCTTAAAGGCATATTGCAGTATAAATTTGGCGAACTGTATTTCTCAGGACGAACGAAGCGAGTCTGTTGTAATAAGGAAAAGTTCCGAGGTACCCCGTACCCGATTTTCTTGTATGTGTATATGAGAAAAAGTAGAAAAGTACGGGAATAACACAGCCTTAAGTGTACAGTTTATGCTAGAGGGACCTTTAAAACCGATTTTGGTTCCTTTCCGGTACTAGCACTAGCTATGTTACTTACTTCAAACAAGCCTGTAGCTAGTTAAAAGGCAGAGGCGCATTGCCCCCCACTGGAAAATAATGCTTCCCCCTTTGACGTAGTGGTTTTCAGTGGAAGCCTTTTATAGATGTGTGGATCTATCTATCACCCCCTCCTCCCACAAGTTTTGGCTGGCTCCGGGCCTTCTTGAAAAGCGAATTTTTCCAAAAAGAAAATTTACTGAAAATATTTTACTTTTACGTACAACCTTTTCCATGATAAGACTGTCAAGAAAAGTTTCTAGTCATTTTTAAAGAAGTTTTACGTAAATAAAAAAAAACTTTTTAACAGAGTGCAACAATTTACAACCGACATTTTCCTGTGTTTTACATTTCCAAAGCAAACTTTACGACAACAAATTACATTCATATAGACTGCCAACTTCACCCATCAGTATATATGGAAAGAAAAGTTAAGACTTTACTCAAAGAAGTTTTGGACTTTTCTCTAAAAAAGATTCTAGTATGTTTGTATCTTATTATCTTATTTTTTACTTCTCCTTGTTTACATTGTAGGTAAACAGAGGAAGTAATGTGTTTGCTCTAAAAGTCCGAAACCGAAAATATACCAGGGTTATACGTTCGAGGAGTTTACGAGACCTTACGAGTGCGTTTCACTCAAAGTCCAAGAGCAAGGCCTAAAAAATGTAACTCATTTTGTATTACTTCAAACTAAATTTTTCTGAAAATATGCCTTAAATTATGAAGGAAAAGCATAGTCTGCCTATCCAGAGTGGAGCCCTTCATATGAATGCACAAGCTCAAAATATTAAAAAATCGCACAAATTCGAGTTTTTAAGTAGGTAACATAGCTAGTGCTGGTATCAGAAAGGAACCAAAATCGGTTAAAGGACCCTCAAGCTTAAACTGTTCACTTAGGGCTGTGTTACCCGTACCTTTCTATTTTTTCTCATTTACACATATAGAAAAATCAGGGAACGAGGTACCTCGGAACTTTTCCTCATTACATCGGACTCATGAATACAGTTCGACAAATTTATAGTTTAACATGCCTTTGGACTCGCTTCGCTTGTTTTCAGATAGTAAATGCAATCGTATCATTCTCAGCGGTCACCCATACAGCACAAACCACGCTACAAGACCGTACGAGTGCGTTTCTCTAAAGTTCAAGAGCCAAGCCTAAAAAACGTGGCTCATTTTGTACTACATCAAACTAAATTCTAGGGTCAGCGGGAAAAATTACATAAGTCAAATTTTTCTTTTTTTTTATACGATTAAAGTATTTCTCAGACTTTACTTAACCGAACGTAAAATCCAGTTTCGTAAAAAACTATCGTCAAATAAGATAAATGAGTAAAAATACATTATGACTAAATCCAAATTTTTATCAATTTGATAAAATAATAATTAATAATCATAATAATGACTTACATGCTTTTTCCCGCCGACCCTAGAATTATTCTGCAAATAAACCTTAAATTATGAAGAAAAAGCATAGTCTGCCTATCCAGAGTAGAGCCCCTCATATAAATGCACACGCTCAAAATATTAGAAAATCGCACAAATTCGACTTTTGTTGCAATAAGTGGTTCCCTGTGGGTCGTGTACAAAACATGAATAAAACATATTTCAAACCAGATAAAATGTCCCATAAAACAAGTCTTTTCTTCGAGAAGTCGAATAAAAAAGTATAAAATACTAATTAATAAATAATGCAAAAAATATAAAAAAAAAATTGTTAAAATTATATATCATTTGATACTACCGAGTTTTGCAAAACATGAAAACATAATTTTTTTCATGTATTAAGAAGGTTTAATTTACCGTAAGTTGAAGGAAGCAATCGAAGAATCAGCTACCGTCGATACTTGCTGTTGGATATGAATATTCCAAGACCGGTTTCGGCATAACGCCATCATCAGCAGGCGGGGCAACACTCGTGGTCTCAACTAATGAAGTTATCAGTGATTAAATTCTACTATCAATGAGCCCGACTCATCTTCAGAGGTCTCGTCGTGCTCATTGAGACTAAAAGTTAACCACTGATATAACTTTATTAGTTGAGAGCTCGAGTGTTGCCCCGCCTACTGATGATGGCGTTATGCCGAAACCAGTCCAGGGATATTCATATCCAACAGTAAGTATCGACGGTAGCTGAATCTTCGATTATAATTATATTGTTAAATTATAAATTGTTATAAAAAATAAATAAATTATTACCTCATTTAAAAGACAGTAGAATGGATTCTCGGGTGTTAATTTTTCCATAACTAAACTATTAAAAATTATAACAAAAATTTGAATTGTAATAAAAAATGATAACACTATACACAATCAGGTATATAACTTAATAACCATTATTCCACTATATCTATTACACTTATTTTTGCTTTAGGTTAACACTTATAACACTTATTTATATATATATATATATATTATGAAATATATATATTCTATTAAGAATTTATAAAAATATATTATTAATCAATGTACTTGTTTTATTTTTATTTGAAGTAGTTATTTATATACATTGTATTTTTTTAGTAAGTATCGTATTTTGTTCGTAAGTAAAATAATTAGTTATTTAAATATTTTTATTAATTTCACTTTCACTTTTTTTACGTGTAAGGTTCAATTTTTTTTTAATCCAAATTCTTTATATAGTTTCGTAATTTTAATCTACTTTTTAGTAATATTTAATTTTATTTATAATAATATACACTTATAACATTAATGGACAATCAATAATTTAAAAAAAAATGTATTACATATAAAATTTAAATAATAAATTTTTATCACAATCTAATTGTGCGAGAGACACCTAGGAAATGTAACAAGCAAATGCAATGCTACATCTGGGAACTGTTCCATCATTCGACATTCGTCATCATTGGTGCTCGACATAATGTCATGTCCCACTCTGTTTCGTTACGTCCAACTCATCAGGGCGCCGACAGGTCAGAGTGAGTTCAGGCTCTGTCGGCGCCCTGATGAGTTGGACGTAACGAAACAGAGTGGGACATGACATTATGTCGAGCCATCAATGATGACGAATGTCGAATGATGGAACAGTTCCCAGATGTAGCATTGCATTTTGCTTGTTAACATTTCCTAGGTGTCTCTCGCACAAATTAGATTGTGTCAACTATTCATGTTTTGCAAAACTCGGTAGTATCAAATGATATAAATAATTTTATCAATAGTTAGGTTAATATTAAAAAGAGAAACGCATTAAAAAATAATTGGTCCCTTTCTAGTTGTTGTAATAATTATTTATAAATTAATTAAAAATTGTAAATAATTAAAAATAATTTTTAATTTAAAAATATAATTCTGGTCCAAAGAACAAATAGGCAGGTTGGATAGGCTGGATAAGATTCTCTTATCTTACATAGATTTATTAAATATATTTTAGATTATATATTTTTTTTAATTTATTTAATATATTTTTTGTAAAAAATTTATATTTTTTTTAATTTATTATAAAAAATTTATTTTATATATTTGTAAAAAATATTTTTTTATTTAATATTACTTTTTTCTTAAATTATTAATTTAAATGGTCAGTTGACGAATGTAATATTTCGACATGAAAAATCCAGAATTGAATTATTTGTTTTTCGTACGAAATTTTCCGGTTTGTTTACAGTTTTTGGTATAAGTGTAGGGATTTTTTTTCACCGAATTGGGTAACCGTTCTAGACGAGCTCACCGTGTCTACTAAAGGGGGAAGTTTGTTTTCAAAAGGGGGGGAGGAATTCCCGTATTCTTGCCATGTCTACCTCTGTGCTTCTCGACCCCCTCCCTTTGAAGCAAATTCGCAATAGAGATATAAGAGAATTGAATATGACATATATGTCAGTCATTAACCAACACAACAATAAAAAAAATCGGGTACACAGGGTACCTCGGAAATTTCCCTCATCATTTCGGATTCGCTACGCGTACCTCCCTGCTTCGGACTCGCTTCGCTTGTCCTCAGAATATTTGTTTCGCCAAATTTATACTGCTACATGTCTTTGGACTCGATTCGCTCGTCCTCAGATAGTAAATGTATCCATTTGATTCTCAGCGGCCACCCATAGAGCACTAACCACGCTCAAAGCTACTTAACTTTTATATTCGAACAAAAATTATGGATATACTTGTTATATTTAAACGAAACTTGGTGTACTTATGTATATTAAGTAAAGTTAAACATTTATACTAAATTTTAACTCAATTAAACCATTCTCTGATTTTTTTACATTTTTTAAAAACGTACACAAGTCATTTGATAAAACTTGAACTAATGCTGATAATGAAATGAAACATAACACATATGTTAACTTAATACATGGCTACATGCGTGCCAAATTTCAATCGGATCGCACCATTTTTCAGCGTTTTATGATTTTTCGAAATTTTAGCTGAGTCATTATACGTCATAAAAATTATTTTCTGAAAAGCCCAACAAAAGCGATAGACTAGTTTTTGTGCAAAATTTCAAAAGCTCTCTAGCAGGAATACACTTGGAGCTACGATGATAACAGACAAACATGCAGACAGACAACAAAACCACCTCAAAAACGCCTGAAACGGATAATTCCTGTTTCATCCTGGTTTCGGATTTTTTTGCAAACACAATACTTTTCCTATATACGGATACTTTTCCTACGGTATAAATGAGGAAAAGAAATTAGGAAAACAAAAATGTAAAATAGAACTAAAAGCGATAAATACTTTAAAGGTTCATGACCCGAACCTAACATTACCAAAGTTTTTAGAAAAAACTTTAAAAATCTATAACTAACTTTATATTTTTCTTTTGTTACTTATAGTTTTGTTTTAGTAAATTTCAATTGAAATTTTCGTTTTACCTAAGTATAAATTCCCGCTTTTTAAAATTGTTGATATAGAACTAGGAGCGATTTTATACTTCAGAGACAAGTCTTTGTTTTGACTCCATCGTCAAAATATTTTAATAAATTGATTTTTTTCAGAAAGGGACAGTGATTTCCGTTTTGACGTTTTAATAAACTCGATTTACAAACAAATAAAAAGTTTCACAAACGAACTGGTCAGACCGAATACCAAATCAAAACTGAAAGATTTTTAAATCCTAATTTCATAGAAATTGTAAAGAAAGAGTTTGCAAAATTAGATAAGGCAGGCGAGAATCAATAAATAATTGTTCTGGGAAATTACAGAAAAACAGAAGTGCCGTTTTGGTCAATTCCTTGAATGTTTGCGGGTCTTGTCTTTATCTTTATTTCTGAAAATTTTGTTCGTTATATAGAAATTTTTTTCGTTCAATAGAAACACTTTTAAACACAAAATTCAAGGGAACGTTAAAAAATTCGTTACATAGAGATTTTCGTTGTATAGAAGTTCGTTGTAGGAGGTCCGACTGTATATATATATATATATATATATATATATATATATATATATATATATATATATATATATATATTATATATATATATATATATATATATATATATATATATATATTATATATTTTAATATATATATATATAAATATATTTTATATATTATATATATATTATATATATATATATATATAATATATATATATGTATATGTATATATACATATATAAAGTCTCGCGAAATGGATTTGTGTTGTGGTCCGATATTTGACTTCCGCCATGAATCCCATTAGCGAATTTATTTCTAAAGGAAATTCGCTAAAAGTACAAAACATCGTCTGGTTGATATCGTACATCGAAACACAGCTAGCTTCAGTATACCGTCTAGCAAGCTTTAACAGACGCTAGACTTGCAGACGAGGCCTGACAACGTTACCATAGTAACGACCCGCTTCCCCTAAACAGTTTAATAACTTGACTTTTCCTACTAGACTAATACGTATTAGTTTTTCACAGGAATACAAAATCAATAACAATCATCCTTGCATCAAATTCCAAAAGAAAAAATCGGGTACGGGGTACCTCGGAACTTTTCCTCATTACATCGGATTCGCTACGCTCATCTTCTCAGCTTTTAGCTCGTCCTCAGATGTACAAGTCGTTAAATTTATACTGAGCACGGAATCGCTTCGCTTGTTCTCAGATAGGAAATAGATTAAAGAACTAAGGTGAGCGTTAATGAAGTTCATCTTAATAAAAGAGGAAGAAGTCTCTTCCTCGAAGAGAAAGACATAGATAGACTCTATCGAAAGATAGAGTCTATCTTTGATATCTGATCTGTAAGACTCATCTATCACCCTCTTCTTTATTTAACAGCTAGCACTGATGATGACCTCTTGTTAGGTTGAAAGCGCTTTGCTAAAAAGAAATATATTTTGTGGAGAGACTTCTTCCTCTTTTATTGGTAAATAGATTCGTTTCATTCCTAGCGGTCACCCATCCGACACTGAACACACTCGATGATGCTTATTTTTATGATCCACCAAAAATCATAAACACACATGTTGAATTATAACGAAACTTAGTACACTTATTTATTACGTCAAGGGGTACACTTGTACCAAATTTCAACTCGAATGGATTATTTTCCGATTTTTTACAATTTTTTAAAAAACGTGCACAAATCATTTGATAAACATTGAAGTAATGCTGATAATGAGATGAAACTTAAAAAAAAATTATTAGCGTAATACGTGGCTACATGCGTGCTAAATTTCAAACAAATCGCATCATTTTTCCATTTTTTATGTTTTTTCGAGTCATTATTGCGGGATAATGACGTCATAAAAAAAAATTTTTTTTGAATAGCACAACTACTGCGGTAGACTGATTTTTGAACAAAATGTCAACTCTCTAGCATAAATACACTGGGTACTATAATGCTAACAGACACACACACACACACTCAAACATACAGTCTGACCACTTTTTGTAAACCACTCAGGAGACCTTATAACCCCTGAAACGGATATTTCCGGTTCCATCCCGGTTTCGGATTTTTTGCAAACACAATACTTTTCCTATATACCCTCGGTATGAACGAGGAAAAGTAAAAACGGGTACAAGGTACCTCGAAACTTTTTATCAGCGATTAGAATTCGCTCAACATCTCTAATTTGGACTTGCTTTAATAGAATTCAATTCAATTCAAAATACACTTTATTGCAATATTAATTACATAAAATAAAACATATATAATCTACAGCAATGCCACAAGGTCCATATTATGGATCTGTGTGTGGGGAATGAAAGATATTAATAACAATGGGTTACGAGATTGATTATAGCGGAAGGGAAAAGAAAAAAAAATATATATATAAAAGTAGAACAAAATAGACAAAAAATCTAGGTAGAAAAAACAAATAAACAAAAGCAACAGTCCTTAAAGATAAAAAAATCAACACATAAATGAAACATTAAAAAAATACACAAAAGTTACTTAAAAAATAAAGTGATACTCAGACATTGTTTAATTATTTCACGATTTATAACAATTTTTTTATAATACCTATACAAGTTATTCAATAAAAAATGAACTAATGCTGATGAGGATATAAAACAGCACACTTGTTGATCCCTATAAATGACAATATGCGTGCGAAATTTTTAATCGAAATTTTTTCGGAGGCATTACAGCCGGTCAACAAGCTCATAATAAAAATATTTTACGGGTACCACATCTACCTCTAATGATTGATATCCAAGATTCTCAAAATTAATACACTGGAAGCTACGATAATAATAGAAACACACAAGACAGACATTTTGTAATAACCAATTAGAAGGCTTTAAAACACCTAAAACAGATAATTCAGGTGACATTCCGGTTCCGTTTTTTTTTTTCTTAAACACAATACTATTTCTATATACCTATATGTATAAGGAGGAATGAAATGAGACAAAATAAGTATAATCTTACAGTCATCTTAAAATCCTTCATCGCCCTCTTAATTGCCTCCCTATGTCTTACAATCCCTTTGTAATCCTTTATCGCCCTTTTTATGAAGTTCCAACGTCTTACAGTCCCCTTACAATACTTTATCATCCATTTTATTGCCTCCCTACGTCTTACAGTCCCCGTATAATTCTTTATCCCCCTCTTTATGGTCTCTCTACGTTTTACAGTCCCCATAGAATCCTACATCGCCATCTTTATGGCCTCCCTACATCTTACAGTCCCCATAGAATCCTACATCGCCCTCTTTATGGCCTCCCTACATCTTATAGTCCCCATAGAATCCTACATCGTCCTCTTTATGGCCTCCCTACATCTTACAGTCCCCATAGAATCCTACATCGTCCTCTTTATGGCCTCCCTACATCTTACAGTCCCCATAGAATCCTACATCGCCCTCTTTATGGCCTCCTTACGTCTTACAACCCCCTTAGAATCCTACATCGTGCACTGTTTGGCCTCCTTTCGTCTTTTAGCCTCCTTGGAATCATTTATTGTCCTCTTTATGGTCTCCCTACGTCTTACAGTCTCCTTGGAATCCTTTATTACCTCAAAGAGAGACAATATCGCTCACACTTAGCACCATTGTTTTATACAATATGGTAATTGTACTCTGATAGGAAAACGAGGCCCTTAAAATAGTTAACAAAATACTTATAATGAAATGCAACTCTTATAACAACAAATAAGATAAAGCTAAATATCGATTACTTACCTACCTTTTTACTTACCTCTTCGAAGAAAGGGCTTGATTTATAATTTACATTTTATAACTTACGCCACCTGATGCTAGCCTAAAACTTTAAAATATGGATGAATGGTCCATAAGTATTAATAATGTAAAATAGAAATAGAGAAATAGAGAAAGGTCATTGCGATACGGAAAATGATGGTTCCACAGTAGCCAATGCTGCGGCCGCAATACCCGCTAACACTGGACTTTCTGCGCACTCTAGTTCCAAATTTTGTAATCAAAAATATTATATTTGCTTAACAGAAGATAAAAAAAAACGAAGAAGAAAAGGTTGTTCTAGTCGAGCTGTGACTTCTAAGATTTTATTTTAATTTTAAAATTTACATCGTAGGTATATAGGATAAGTTTTGTGTCTGCAATTGAATCCGAAACCGGGCTGTAACAGGAATTATCTGTTTCATGTGTTTTAAAACATCCTGAGTGATCTTTACAAAATTTTCTGTCTGTATGTGTTCGTGAGTCTGTTATCATCGTACCTTATAGCGTATCAAAGAGACTAAAACTATTAGAGAGAGGATACAACAGTTCTTATCATTCCTTGGGTAGCTAGGTGCCCTAACGGTACATTGGTGACGTCATTTTTTTTATTTTTCCTAATAACTACAATTTCACGTAAATATTACATTATTTTTTGACTATTTTGTTTTAAATCAAGTAAAATGAATTTAAAATAAGTTTTAATTATTATCTATTGCATGTATTCTTTAATTGTTAGTTTTGAATAAAGTGGTTTAATGTGGCATCACTGAAAAATGTCCGCCGTTAGTAGAATGCATGCCACAATAGAAGTTGTAGAGGGTAGGGGAGTATCTATTCTTTCTCTAGGGAGACTATAGTAGGGGTAAGTACAGTTAGGGCACCTATGGAAACTGTCTCACTTCCAGACCCCTTATCACTGTGTTAATCGGGTTCTGTACTCCCTCTAATAGTTTTAGTCTCTTTGCTCTCTTGGGAGACTATAGTATAGGGATAAGTACAGTTACGGCACCTATGGAAACTGTCTCACTTCCAGACCCCTTATCACTGTTTTAATCGGGTTCTGTACTCCCTCTAATAGTTTAGTCTCTTGCTCTCTTGGGAGACCTATAGTAGGGATAAGTACAGTTACGGCACCTTTGGAAACCTGTCTCACTTCCAACCCCTTATCACTGTGTTAATGGGGTTCTGTACTCCCTCTAATAGTTTTAGTCTCTTTGCTCTCTTGGGAGACTATAGTATAGGGATAAGTACAGTTACGGCACCTATGGAAACTGTCTCACTTCCAGACCCCTTATCACTGTGTTAATCGGGTCCTGTACTCCCTCTAATAGTTTTAGTCTCTTTGTAGCGTATTTATGCTCGAAATTCGAAACTTCGTACAAAAATCAGTCTACATTTGTAGTTGTGATATTTCGAAAACATATTTTATGTTGTTATTAACCCTCAATAATGACTAAGCTTATTTGTATAATATGACGTGTGTACGTTTTTTAAAAAAATAGAATATAAAGAAAATACATTCTAAGAAGAAAGTACTAACAAATAATTTGTTGAAATGTATAATTCATGTATTTTTTATTTGTAAAGAAAGTTATATTATATTAAAAAAAATATAAAAAATATCATAAAACGCGGTAAAATGATCGGACTGAAATTTGTCACGCATTTTGCCATGTATAAGACCAACATATGCTCCAAGTTTGATTTCATTATCAGCATTAGTTCAATTTTTATCAAATGACTTGTGTAATAAATAAATAAATGCCCGTTTTAGGGCCTTTCGGCCCTTCAGGGTATTCACCCTGCGGGAACCACCTCAGGTGGGTTGCATCTACTACACTCTAAGAATTAATTAAAGTTGGCGAAATCTTTTTAACACAAATACTATTCATAAAATCTTAGAGCATAGCCCGGGCTGCGAACCCCGGACCTCCGGTGCCGAAATCGAACGCCTTTACGATCACGGCAACGTAGACAGATGACTTGTGTACGTTTTTTTTTTAAAAAAGTAAAAAATCGGAAAATAATCTAATTGAGTTGAAATTTGGTAAAATTCACTAAGTTTCGTTTTAATACGGCAGTTTTACTTCAATTGATTTTGTTGGATCATAAAACCAGGATATCATTCAGCGTGGTCAGTGCTGTATGGGTGACCGCTGAAAACGAAACGGATGTCTTTACTATCCGAAGACAAGCTAAGGAAGTCCAAAGTCGTTCTGGAGTATAAATTTAGCGAAGTGTTTACTCTGACGACGAGCGATGCGAGTCTAAAATAAGGAGGATGATCGTAGCGAATCCGATTTGTTATGAAAAGTTCTGAGGTACCCCACACAGATTTTATCAATTATTTCGAATTTGTAATAATATCTGATGATAATGGGAATTTTCGCCCTTGTTCAATTTTTTTTTATAATTTTTCATTTGGACTAATGACCACGGCCCAGGCCGATTTAGCAGAAACTAATTATTTTTTATAACTAAGGACTTAGTTGTTTCAGCCGATTTATACTAACTATTTTTCATAATTTTTAATATGGACTAAGTTGTGATCACGGCTCAGGCCGATTTATAGCAGAAACTAATTATTTTTATATCATTTTTCATATGGACTAAGTTGTGATCACGGCTCAGGCCGATTTATAGCAGAAACTAATTATTTTTTATAATTTTTCATATGGACTAAGTTGTGACACGGCTCAGGCCGATTTATAGCAGAAACTAATTATTTTTGATAATTTTTCATATGGACTAAGTTGTGACACGGCTCAGGCCGATTTATAGCAGAAAACTAATTTTTTTTATAATTTTTCATATGGACTAAGTTGTGACCACGGCTCAGGCCGATTTATAGCAGAAACTAATTATTTTTTTATAATTTTTCATATGGACTAAGTTGTGACCACGGCTCAGGCCGATTTATAGCAGAAACTAATTATTTTTTATAATTTTCATAATGGGTTGGAGTTGTGACCGGCTCAGGCCGATTTATAGCAGAAACTAATTATTTTTTTATAATTTCATATGGACTAATTGGACTACGGCTCAGGCCGATTTATAGCAGAAACTAATTATTTTTTTATAATTTTTCATGAGTTTGAAAGTTAAATTTAAGTATAAAATTTTGTAAATTTTTTTACAAGAAAATGTGTATTGAATAATTTTTGTATTTGCTATAGTAAATGGTTATTATTATTATTATTATTATTTTAATGGTCTAAGTTTAAATATTTTTCAACTGACCAATCTGACCAAAACGGCGAAGTATTATCTTGTTTATTATAATGTACCTGTTATACAATATAATAAATAGTCTTGATTTTTCCAACATTTCAACTCCGGGATGTATCTGTTAAATGCTATTTAGGCAGTAAAACCAAGAGAATAAAAATAATGTTTAACTTTTCAGGGAAAATTACATTGAGATGAAATAAACTGATCAAGATAATAATAATAAAGCATTCAAATTGGGGAACACCAAATATATTAAGAAATAAATCGAATTAATAAATAGATATATAAAAAAAAACAAGCATTAACTATTAAAAAATAAATCGAAGTAATAAATAGATGTATAAAAAAAACAAGTATGAACTAATAAAAAATAAATCGAAGTAATAAATAGATGTATAAAAAACAAGTATGAACTAATAAAAATAATAAACTTAATAAAAAATAAATCGAAGTAATAAATAAATATATAAAAAAACAAGTAATGAACTAATAAAAATAAAATCGAAGTAATAAATAGATATATAAAAAAACAAGTATGAACTAAAAAAAATAAATCGAAGTAATAAATAGATATATAAAAAAACAAGTATGAACTAATAAAAAATAAATCGAAGTAATAAATAGATATATAAAAAAACAAGTATGAACTAATAAAAAATAAATCGAAGTAATAAATAGGTATATAAAAAATCAAGTATGAACTAATCAAAATAAATGAAAAATTAGACACTCTTAAAAGACGCAGCACAAACAAAATGAATAAAATAACTATAGTGTGTTATAATGACAAGATAATATTAAGTTTTTAATAAAAAATAATTATTTTATTAAAATAATAAAGTGTATAAGGACTTTAAGCACAGCAAGAATCTAAACCCTAACAAAACAGAAGTATTCTTCTCTTAATCGGAGGGGGGGGTAAGAAAAATTCCAAAACTCTCATAACGGAAAGGTTTTTCGCGTCAGGTCTCTAAGAAATTTTCTAATCAATCAAATGCTAATCTCTAGATCATTTGTGCGGGTTTAGTCGGTTTGCAAAAAATTCCATTTTCCGCAACTCTACCACAAGTTGTTTAAGAACGTCCCATACGATTACATCAGTTGGAATTTGAGTTGTTACCACACGCAACGGACGGACGCATCGCTACAGCAGTATTGTGAATGCGCCATAAGAGATAGAGGATCGGAAAATTCGTGTTCACTATGCTCATCCTTCTTCCTGCAGGCTCGCTTCGCTCCTCCTTAGAATATAATTTTACTGATTTTTTTTACTGCAACACGTCTTTAGACTTACTTTCCTCGTCGACTTACTTTCTCGCTTTAGACTACTTTCCTCGTCTTTAGACTTACTTTTCTCGTCTTTAGACTTTCCTCGTCTTTAGACTACTTTCCTCGTCTTTAGACTTACTTTCCTCGTCTTTAGACTTACTTTCTCGATTACTTACTTCCTCGTCTTTAGACTTATTCCTCGTCTTTAGACTTACTTTCCTTGTCTTAGACTTACTTTTCTCGACTTTCTTTCCTTTAGACTTACTTTCCTCGCTTTAGATAGTTTATTTCCATCAGTCACCCATCTAAGTACTGATCTTCCTCGATTGTGTTTAACTTTATGATCCAACAAACTATAGATTCGCTTGCCTTATTTAAACGAAACTTTGTATACTTATTTATTTGATAAAGAGATTTACTTACACTAAATTTCAATTCAATTAGGATTATATTTAAAAATGTCCATGATTTTTTAAAGAACTTATACAAGTCATTTGATTAAAATTTAACTAATGCTGATAGTGAGATGAAACTTGGCACTTGTGTTGGTCTTATTTATGACCAACACAAGGCACGTGTGACATACGTCCTAAATCTCAAATCAATTTTAACATTTTTCTGCGTCTAGCACAACTAGATATAAAGATTGTTTTGTGTACCAAGTCTTAAATCTTTACGCTAGGAGATGCAATGATAATAGTCCGAGAACAATGTCTAAAAAGTGATACTCATTTTGTGCCATTTCAAAACAAAATTTTCTGAAAATATATCTTAAATTATGAAGGAAAAGCATAGTCTGCCTATCCAGAGTGGAGCCCTTCATATGAATGCGCTCTCTCAAAATATTAGAAAATTGCACAAATTCCTGTTTTCTTGTTATAAGTGGTTCCCTGTAGGTCGTGTGCAAAACATGAAGATACAATTTTTTAAAGCTGATAAAATTTCCTATAAAACGATTATTTTTTCAACAAAATCGTATAAGTGGAACGAAAATTATGATATTTGTTAAATGGCAAAAGAAAACACAAGAAAACACAAAAATTCTGGCGCGATGGTCCGCATGTTGGGCGAATTTCCTTTGGATGCGTGTTTCCGTGCTTTTTACATTATATAAGTTTACAACTACTAAATAAATACAATACTTGTTATAAGTGGTTCCCTGTAGGCCGTGTGGAAAAAATGAAGATACAATTTTTTAAAGCTGATAAAATTTCCTATAAAACGAGTATTTTTTCAACAAAATCGTATAAGTGGAACGAAAATTATGATATTTGTTAAATGGCAAAAGAAAACACAAAAATTCCGGCGCGGTGGTCCGTTGTCGGGCGAATTTCATTTAGAATGCGTGTTTCCGTGCTAAACAACCTATTTCTTGCTTATGCAAGAACCATGCCCATTGCGTGGTTCCGGTTCATGCTTTAGAACCTAAGCATTTACTCAACTGTCAAGCACTGCTCGTAACTTATTTTGTCTGTATTTCCAAAAGAAATGCGCATAATCATCCAGTTGTTTGTACAAAACTATGCCTCTAAAATTAGAAGTACGCACTATTATTTGCACTAGGTTAAAGCTTAGTTAATTATCTTAAAGCTTAGCCAGTTATCTTTAAAGGTTTTAGCGCATTTCCTTTGGAAAATACAGACAAAATGAGTTACGAGCACTGCTTGACAATTGAGTAACTACTTAGGTTCTAAAGCATGAACCGGAACCACGCAATGGGCATGGTACTTGCATAAGCAAGAAATAGGTTGTTTAGCACGGAAACACGCATTCTAAATGAAATTCGCCCGACAGCGGACCACCGCGCCGGAATGATTTATTTAGTAGTTGTTAACTTATATAATGTAAAAAGCACGGAAACACGCATCCAAAGGAAATTCGCCCTACATGCGGACCACCGCGCCAGAATTATTTTCTAGTTGTAAACTTATATTAAGTAAAAAAAACGATACAAAATGATCGACCCTTCCAGGATGTGAACCCAGGTACCCAGCGTTTGAGTGGTCGTATTTACTCCGGACCACTGGCATTCAACTCAGAGGCCCAAAAAACATTGAAAACGACACCCTACTCGAAATTTCATTTTTAATGACCGTAATTTTAGTTTTCTATAATTTTTGTGATTTTTTCGACTTTTTGGTAACTTAAAGTGATCGTATCGACTTCGGACCGGTTTCATTCGATTCAGCGCCCAAAATTACATAGAAAACGACACCCTACTCGAAATTTATTTTTTATCGACCCAAATATTGGTTTTCGGTAATTTACAATGGTTTTTTCAATTTTTAGGTCACTTAGAGTGGTCGTATCGACTTCGGACTGGTTTCATTCGATTCAGCGTCTCAAAAAACATAAATATTGACCTTTTTCGCGGCAAAAAATATTAACCCTGAATTTTGCCGATTCTTTGAAAATTTCGCTGACTCAGCAAACCGGGTTAATGACGTCACCAAAACCTGGTTTTCAATAGGGTTCGTGTCCTCCCTAAGGTTGATTTTTGTACCAAGTTTGCTTAAAAAATATTAATCCGTTCGAAAGATAGAGGGTTTACAAGAAAGTGTCTAGAAATACATACATATATGTATATATATATATATATATATATATATATATATATATATATATTATATATATATATATATATATATATATATATATATATTATATATATATATAAATATAAAGTCTCGCGAAACTTATTTTTTCGTCATTAGGGACCTCTGAAACGGATTTGTGTCGTGGTCCGAGGTTCGAATTCCGCAATGACGCCTATCCCATTATAAGTCAATATTTTATCGAAGCAATTCGCGGACTTTCTATTTTTTTGGTATTTTTAAAAGAGTCATAAGTTTGGTTCTTGTTATCCTACTTTTATGATTGAACACTAGCATTATTAGAGATTTTATAATCTTACAAAAATGATCTATTCATGTTTTGTACACGACCCACAGGGAACCACTTATTTCAAGAAAACTGAAATGTTTATAAAATTTTGAGATCGGATTGGCAGACTATGCTTTTCCTTCATAATTTAAGGTATATTTTCTGAAAAAATTTGGATTTGAAGTAGTACGAAATTAATCACATTTTATAGTCCAAGAGCCGGAACTGTCTCTTGGACTACAAAAGATACACTCAAACAGAAAACTTTTTAAAACCACTCGGATAATTTGGAAAACAACCGAAAAAAATTCAAGTTTCGGATGTTTGTTACAACACAATATACCTACGGTAGAATAAGGAAAATTAAAATGTGTTGAAAAATTAATTTTGTAAAAACAAGCATTTTCAGAATGCTTTATGAAAAATTATTATAAATTTTGGTACTGGGGCCAAAATTACTTGATTTGCATTGACAGATTACCTGTGTTATCCTTTATCAGGGAGCCAAGGTTGCATGATAAGGATTGACCCAAAGGTCAAAGCTTATAGGTTAAACTTGTGACCCAATAGTTCCTGATAAAGGATTTGACTCAAAGGTCAAAGCTTATGGGTTAAACTTGTGATATGCCCTATAAAGGATTTGACCCCCAAGGTCAAAGCTTATGGTTAAACTTGTGACCCAATGGTTCCCTGATAAAGGATTTGACCCCCAAAGGTCAAAGCTTATGGGTTAAACTTGTGCCCAATGGTTCCCTGATAAAGGATTTGACTCCAATGTCAAAGCTATGGGTTAAACTTGTGACCCAATGGTTCCCTGATAAGATTTGACTCCAATGGTCAAAGCTTATGGGTTAAACTTGTGACCCAATGGTTCCCTGATAAAGGATTTGACCCCAAAGGTCAAAGCTTATGGGTTAAACTTGTGACCTTATGGTTCCCTGATAAAGGATTTGACCCCCAAAGGTCAAAGGTTATGGGTTAAACTTGTTACTCAATGGTTCCCTGATAAGGATTTGACCCCAAAGGTCAAAGCTATGGGTTAAACTTGTTACTCAATGGTTTCCCTGATAAAGGATTTGACCCCCAAAGGTCAAAGCTCATGGGTTAAACTTGTTACTCAATGGTTCCCTGATAAAGGATTTGACCCCCAAAGGTCAAAGCTCATGGGTTAACTTGTTACTCAATGGTTCCCTGATAAAGGATTTGACCCCCAAAGGTCAAAGCTCATAAACTTGTGACCTAATGGTTCCCTGATAAAGGATTTGACCCTCAAAGGTCAAAGCTTATGGGTTACTTGTACCAATGGTTCCCTGATAAAGGATTTTGACCCCCAAAGGTCAAAGCTTATGGGTTAAACTTGTGACCCAATGGTTCCCTGATAAAGGATTTGACCCCCAAAGGTCAAAGCTTATGGGTTAAACTTGTGACCCAATGGTTCCTGAAAAGGATTTGACCCCCAATGGTCAAAGCTTATGGGCTAAACTTGTGACCCAATGGTGAAATTTATGAATCGACAGTCATAAATATTTTTGCGTTCTGGTCTTTCACTATTTATTATTTACAAGTTCTTATTTTAAAATTGATTAGATTGTAAAAATTAAGTTAGATGCTACCTTGAGGTGTACCAGTGTCTTAAACCAGCTACTGGTGCTGATGTGCTTCTTTGGGGGCGGCACGAATAAATACCTTTCTTAAGGTTATAATCTGAAAGAAAATAATTAAAAAATAATTACTACCACTGGTTCCTTACCCTTTCGGATTGCGAACAGAAACACAATGGTATGTTGGTAAGCATGATATGAAAAATAAAAAAAATAAGGTACGGGGTAACTCGGCACTTTTCCTCTTCAGATCTTATTCGCTGCGCTCGTCCTCAAAGCATACAAGTTACATATGTCTACAGCAACAGGTCATTGTACTCGCTGCGCTCGTCCTCAGAGCATACAAGTTACATATTTCTACAGCAACAGGTCATTGGATTCGCTGCGCTCGTCCTCAGAGCATACAAGTTACATATGTCTACAGCAACAGGTCATTGGGTTCGCTGCGCTCGTCCTCAGAGCATACAAGTTACATATTTCTACAGCAACAGGTCATTGGATTCGCTGCGCTTGTCCTCAGAGCATACAAGTTACATATCTCTACAGCAACAGGTCATTGGATTCGCTCCGCTCGTCCTCAGAGCATACAAGTTTTTCTCATACATATTTCTACAGCAACAGGTCATTGGACTCGCTTTGCTCGTCCAAAGATACTACACACATTAGTTTCATTTCAGTGGTCACCCATCCACCTATCCATAGATAAAAATTGGACTAATGCTATTAATGATATGAAAGTTAGTGCCTATGTTAGCCTTATGCGTGCCGAATCTCATATCGATCGACAAATCTTAAATCGATCCACAAATCTCAAATCGATTGACAAATCGATCGACAAATCTCAAATCGATCGACAAATCTCAAATTGATCGACAAATCTCAAATTGATCGACAAATCTCAAATCGATCGAGAAATCTCAAATCGATAGAGAAATCTTATATCGATTGACAAATGTTTTCGCTTTAAAAGAAGCATCGAAATTATCAGTGAGTCATTACTGCGGTTTATTATTAAATTATTACTGTTAAGTCATTTTTCAGTTAGCCTAACCAGACCTAATGATTAATTAGAAGAAAACATAGTTTAGCTTAGTAAGAAAACATGGACTCTCTTCTCTACTTCTTTAACATCTCAACGGTTTTGCACTGATGATGGCCTCTAGTTAGGTTGAAAGCGCTTTGCCAATAATGTTTTGTTTTGTGCAGATACTTCTTTTCTTTTATTATTTTTAATGATTAAATGGTTTTACCTCTCTCAAGTTTCAACTCTCAAACCCAAATACACTAGGAGATACGATGATAACAGTCAAGTACACACACACTCTTATAAGGGCTTAAAAACACCTGAACTGCTTTCTGTGACATCGAGTCACCAGTGGTGTAGTGGTTAAGGTACGCGGCCAATACCCAGAATGAATGGACTTCCGAGTTTATTTAGTCATGGGTTCAATCCCAGCACGGGCCTCAGGGTTTTTTATGAGAGGGATAAAAATACTGCGTACCACGTCCTTCAGAAGGGGACGTAAAGCCGGTGGATAACAGTTAAGTACACACACACTCTTATACAATCAAATTTGTGAAATTCACTTATAAGAGCATAAAAACACCTTAACTGCTTACTGTGACATTGAGTCACCCGTGGTGTAGTGGTTAAAGTACGCGGCAAATACACAGAATGAATGGACTTCCGAGTTTATTTAGTCATGGGTTCAATCCCAGCACGGGCCTCAGGGATTTTTATGAGAGGGATAAAAATTCTGCGTACCACGTTCTTCAGAAGGGACGTAAAGCCGGTGGTCTCGAGCCTGTGCGTTGTCAGGTACTCGTTTAAGATCCCTTACCCTAAATGAAACTGGGTATAGGCAAAATTTAGGATCTACATAGTAGATTCATTATAATACTATAGTGTTTCTGCCTTGTAGTTTAAAGTGTGTGGAGGTTTAGTTTAACAGCAAGGGCACGTGTTGTTCCTAGTTTTCACTAGACTATAAGAGTAAGTGAAAATATGTATGCTTGCTTGAAAAAAGCATGAAAGGAACCATAGAAATTCACGGCTCTTCTGTCTAGATTAGATGAAATATACCTACACTTGAACTTAAAAGGAGTAGAACACTATCTTAGGGAGCTGGCTAAAAGAGCCTAACAACGTGGCTTACTTGCCTGGTAGTTACTACCACTCCCCCCCCCCCATATTACTAGTTCTGTGACATCCCGATTTCGGACTTGTTTCGCATAAACAACACTCCTATATACCTACGGTATAAATAAGGGAAAGTAAAAATTATTCCCTAAAAACAAAACATGATAAATTACCGGAGACTGAAGCGAGGGAGTTCCTTCCATGCTGACACGGTGAGAGGAAATTGGCTTGATTGATCGTTTGATTTATCGATGGATGGTCTGATGACGGTGAGTTCGATGATGAGTCATCTGGTGTTACGCGTACACGCACACTTGCACCCACTACTACTTGTAACCAGCACTGAAACACAATTAGCTTAGTATTATTTAAAGTAATAATAGGTCATTAATTAGGTGATAGATCGCTTAGAAATAAGATCACGTCTTTAAATGCACTGTTACACAATTATCTTAACACTGATTAGAGTCATAGTTTGTACAACCAACTAGATAAATAATGCGCATTTCCTTTGAAAAATACAGGCAAAATGAGTTACGATCAGTGCTTGACAATTGAGTAACTGCTTAGGTTCTAAAGCATGAATCGGAACCTTCACCAAGAAATGGGTTGTTAAGCACGGAAACACGAATTCTAAATTAAATTCGCCCTACAGCGGACCACCGCGCTAGAATTATTTTGTACTTGTAAACTTATATAATGTAAAATACTATAAAAAAGTATCGTCCCTACCAGAATTGTTGATTTTTTTCTTGTAATTTACCTAGTCTAATGAATAAACGATCTTTTTATCTTATATATTATTTTTAACGTTTTTATTGTTAAAATTAATATTATTTTTTTGATATGTTAATTAATTGTAAAATAAAATTAAATAATGAGTTTATTTAAACCTAAATAAACGACTTTTATGTATAAATAAATACATATATATGACACAATATAATTGTGCGAGAGACACCAAGGAAATGTAACAAGCAAAATGCAATGCTACATCTGGGAACTGTTCCATCATTCGACAGTTGTTGTGTCAACTATTTATGTTTTGCAAAACTCGGTAGTATCAAAATGATACATGTTTTGCTTGCAATGCATGATGGCGGTAAGAGAGCACCACTCGTCTCTGGTAAATACTTCACATTATATTCTTCGGAATTAATTGAAGGTCAGAGTGAGTTCAGGCTCTGTCGGCGCCCTGATGAGTTAGACGTAACAGAGTGGGACATGACATTATGTCGAGCCATCAAGTATGTAGAAGGATGGAACAGTTCCCAGATGTAGCATTGCATTTCGCTTGTTACATTTCCTTGGTGTCTCTCGCACAATTATATTGTGTCAACTATTCATGTTTTTCAAAACTCGGTAGTATCAAAATTATATATATTTTTATATTTATTTTCAGTCTCTCTCCGTCAGTGGAAGAACGAATGGAACGATACGACTTGTTGTAAGTAATTTCAAATTTATTCTTTTCAACGTTAGTAATATATATATATATATATATATATATATATATATATATATATATATATTATATATATATATTATATATATATATATATATATATATATATATATATATATATATATATATATATATATAATATATATATATATATATATAATATATAATATATATTATATATATATATATATATATATATATATATATATATATATATATATATATATATATATATATATATATATATATATAATATATATATATTTATATATATATATATATATATATATATATATATAATGAATATAAATAACCTTTAATAAATCATTACAAGAAATAATATTATCTTTATAATCATGAAAATTTTTAATATTACATACACACTTTATAATGATTCTATATCGGATAATGCCGAGGAATCCCGCAAGGGGTTGAGTTACTACTGCTAATGTAATAAAAATTAATTAATAAATTAGTCGGTAAGTATACTTAATACCTTTATAATTATGATTTATACCAATTTATAAACTAAATATTTTATTTTATTAATTATTTATTTAGTTATATATACATACATATATATATATATATATTTTAACAGTAAACTTAAATATAAATATCATAATATATAAAAAAATATACAATGAAAATGTAAGATATAAAAATAATTTGAAAACATTGAACAATATATATATATATATATATAATATATATATATATATATATATATACATATATATATATATAATATATATATATATATATATATATATTATATATATATATATATATATATATATATATATATATATATATATATATATATATAAATATATATATTTGTGTGTGTGTGTGTGTGTGTTGCTTCTTTTTTCAGTAGTATATTCGTTCAGTACTTCTTAATTTATTTGCCATTAGTTCTTGCGTTCAGTAGTTCTTAATTCATTAGTCATTTGTTCTTGTGTTCAGTAATTTTCTGTTAAATAGTTCTTGCGTTCCTGCCTCTGCTAAAATTAATGTTTTTTATGTATAATAAAATTTCATTGAAACACAATTTCTTCTATTAAACTGATCTAGGTAATGTCGAATAAGGATTGTGTTATAGTTTTGTTTAGGTTTGACGATTAAACCAATAAATACCTTTAATCAATTTAAACTTGTATCATTAGAGTTAAACCAGTGAAGAAAAATGTGTTTTAAAGAATTGATACTGTCCCGCATTCTGTTGGACGAATCACTAAGTTTGAGGTTTACAGAAACCTCCGCTAGATATCTCTGGATGTTTATTACTACCAACTCACCGGATCATAATTATATAATAACTAGCAGTGATGCAGTGATACCCGAGTTCCGTTCGGCAAATATTTAATATTTATCAAACAACAAATTATTAATTATACCTTTGAGGATTACAATAAGTAGAAGTTTTTAAGAGCTGAAACAGAAAGAAAAAATTGTTTCAAGATGTTTTTATCTTTTTGGCGATTCTCAAGCCGTGCTTTATAATTGCTTGATAAGTTTCTTGTTTCGATTAGTTCACGATCAAAAATAGAATTCTTAAATCGTTTGTTATGACTTTGAATGAGAATACAATAATATTTTCTACAAAATAGGCTATTCAATAAATGCTTATTATTTATTAACACGGAATAGTATTATTTGAGATATTTAAATATTATTTTTTCTATTATTTTAGACTCAAATTATGTTCATTGTGAATAGTTAGTGGTATAATTGAAAGTTAGGTCATGATCCATCGTTTAGATTCAATCTGTTAGTTTTGAACATTTTTACACTTACCCCTATAATTATTTTAGAAAAGATCTCGATGACGCATAAAGTGTGTTCATTCTGACCTATGAGGATTCTAAGTTTAAAGTGTAGTCAAGCTCTATCGATGAAATTCTGAGATATAAGACTTATATTTGTGTTCCTTACACTAACTCCCCATGTTATTTGAGAACTGATGTCAATGAGTCATAAAATATGTGCATTCTGACCCATGAGTAGTCTAAGTTTTAAAAGATGCATCAATTAGATTCCGATCTTTAAGCATCTAAAATTTATTTTTTACACTTATCCCCTATTGTTATTTGTAAAGGAATTTCTTTGAGACATATTAATGTGGTCAATAATGACCTTCGAGTCGTTTAAGTGTAGAGTTTAGTCAAGATCCATCGATTAGATTCCAAAATGTAAGCACGGAAAATTTAGTGTTGTACTAATCCCATATTATTGTCTAATGGGAGTTCTTCTTCTTTCTTTTCTCTATCCACAAAAAACTCGGGTACAGGGTACCTTGGAACTTTGGATCACATTGGATTCTCTACGCTCATCATCTCTACTTTAGTCTCGCTTCGCTCGTCCTCTAAAATACAATTCACCAAATTTATACTGCAACACGATTTCGGACTCGTTTCACTCTACTTCAGATACTAATTACATTAATTTTATTACCAGCCTTCACCCATCCAAGCTCTGACCTTGCTCAATCCAGCAATAATTGCGATAAAAAAAATCACTATTTTGTGTTTATGACGTTATCAAAAAAAATATTTTCCAAATAGCACAACTACAGCGATAGACTAAAGTTTTTACAAAGTAACAACTCTCTAGCATATATATTCTGGGTGCTACGATGATAACAGACACACACACACACGTACCGTCAGACAGACAACTTTCCACAAAACCACTGAGGAGGCATTAAACATGCCTGAAACGGACAATTCCGGTGACATCCCAGTTTTGGTTTGCAAACACAATACTTTTCCTATATACCTACGGTATAAATGAGGAAAAGTAAAAATTTAAAAGAAGACATTATAATTATAACGTTGGGTTTTTCCAACCTAATAATTAAAACTCCAGTCTTTGTGTTAAAATTTTCCTAAATGATGAAAAATCTTTTGAAAATTTCTGGAGTGCAAAATCATCATAAGGAATCCATTAAAACCAACGTATCCTAAATATTATATCCTTTAAAGATATTATAGTGAAAATTTAAAATAGTTGTTGCATTCTTGCAATTATTAGGAGCTATAATATTAATTAATTATTTAATTAATAAAATATTTAGATTATTTTACCTGGTTGTGGCTGGGAATTGAAGCTTCGGAAAAACAAAGAATTTCTTTGATTTTTACTTTTCGTAATTTATACCGTAGGTATATAGGAAAAGTATTGTTTGCAATAAATCCGAAACCGGGATGGAAGCGAAATTATCCATTTCAGGTGTTTATAAAGCGTCTTGAGTGGTTTTTGCAAAGTTGTCTGTCTGTAAGTGTGTGTTTGTGTGTCTTTTATCATCATAGTACCCAGTGTATTTATGCTAGAGAGTTGAAATTTTGTACAAAACTTAGTCTACCGCTGTAGTTGTGCTCTTCGGGAAGTAATTTTTATGACGTCATTAACTTGCAATAATGACTCATCAAATATTTCGTAAAATTATAAAACGCGGGAAAATGATGCAATCGGATTGAGATTTGGCACGCATGTGACTATGTATAAGACTAACATATGTGCTAAGTGTCATCTTATTATCAGCATTGTTTTTTAAAAAATTAGAAAATGGTCTATTTGAGTTGAAATTTGGTACAAGTGTGTATTATTACCAAATAAATAAGTACACTAAGTTTCGTTTCAATACGACAAGTATATCTAAGATTTTTGTTTGATCATAAAAATTAAGGAGTATTGATCGTTGTCAGTGATGTATGGGTGACCTCTGAGAATGCTTTTGTTTGATACGGATGCATTTACTATCTGAAGAAGAGCGAGGCGAGTCAAATGTATGTTGCAGTATAAATTTGGTGAATTGCATTTTTAAGTTCGAGCGAAGCGAGTCCGAAGCAGGGAGGATGAGCGTAGCGAATCCGATGTGATGAGGAAGAGTTCCGAGGTACCCTGTACCCGATTTTTTTACTTGATTAAATGCAGCTATCTGCTTAGGGAGTTAAGGATAAATACATTTAAATATCTCTGAATTTGACTGTGAAATAGCATTTTTCAGCCTAGGCTAGTAAAGTATATCATTTTTTTTTTTTATTATTTATTTATTTCCATATTTACAATAAAATTATTAAGCAACATAAACAAATAAATACATTAAACACGACGGTTAAATATATATAGATCTTAAGATTAAATATTTATGAACCATTGACACCGTCAATCAAAAACTGGTGACCATTCTGCTGCTGTGATAAATTACAGGAATCTTTCCACTTTTAAGGCAGAAGCCCTGTGTTGTGGAATGATTGTCTGTGTACTTTACTCAACAAAACATCTATTCAAACCACGTATAGAATTTTATATACCATGTGATTTATATTTGTGAACTAAATAAAAATTTTTGTTTATAGTTTTAGTGGTTTGTATAATAAAAACGACCTTAGTCCATAGATTTTAAACTCTAATTTAGGAGGCAAGATTAGTTAATTATTCTAATTAACTAATTAGATATTTCTTATTAGGGTCGGATATTCTTAATTTTGAGGCTAATAAATTAACATTGTTCTACAAAGCCCATTCCCTAATTTTTTTGGACCTCCTACAAAATTTGAATTTTGAGGGGATCCGACCTAAAATTCTATTCAGATAAAAAAAGTCGTTTAAAGCAAAAAATTGTCCCGACAATTTTTGGGGTCCGGACCCCCAAATTTTTCAAAAGGGGTTTGACTGGTAAAATATCTTGTTCACTTACGGATTGTTTCAGGTTAGTAGAAACTTTTTCTGGGTAAGTGAATCGGTTTTTATAAATATAATTAAATATTACATTAATTAATATAAGCTTGTTATATTAATTTAATATAAGCTTGTTATATTAATTTAATATAAGCTTGTTATATTAATTTAATATAAGCTTGTTATATTAATTTAATATCAGCTTGTTATATTAATTTAATATAAAAAGCTGGCACAATATAATTGCGCGAAAGACACCTAGGAAATGTAACACACAATTCAATGCCAGATCCGGGAACTGTTCCATCATTCGACATTCGCCATCATTGATGGCTCGACATAATGTCATGTCCGATGTTCTGTTTCGTTATGTCTAACTCATCAGGGCGTCGACAGAGCCTGAATTCACTCTGACCTTCAATTAATTCCGAAGAATATAGTGTGAAGTATTTACCAGAGACGAGTGGTGCTCTCTTACCGCCATCAGGCTTGGCAAGCAAAACTCGGTAGTATCAAGTAATAAATTAACATGTATTTGTGGAGACAATATTTCCTTTCAATTCCTATTGTGAGACCCCACAGCTCAATTTCAGAAATCTTATAAGTCTTATAATAAGCGCAATGAAGTATAATAATTACTGTATAAATTCAATAAATACTATCATTTTTAACTATTTTAAACCTTAAATCATTAAAGTTTATGCTTCAGTTTAAGATTCGTACATAAAATGTAATATACACCGGAGACAGGAATATAAGCTTACAGTTGTAGTATTATCAACCTCGGCTGAGCCTCAGGAGCCAGAATTTTAATAATGTCTTCGGATGAGCCTCATGAGCTAACTAATTTATCTACCTCGGCTGAGCCTCAGGAGCCAGAATTTTAATAATGTCTTCGGATGAGCCTCATGAGCTAACTAATTTATCTTCCTCGGCTGAGCCTCAGAGCCAGAATTTTAATAATGTCTTCGATGAGCCTCATGAGCTAACTAATTTATCTCCCTCGGCTGAGCCTCAGGAGCCAGAATTTTAATAATGTCTTCGGAGAGCCTCATAACTAATTTATCTCCCTCGGCTGGATTTATAAGCATCAAGCTTATATACCGTTTCTAGAGATCCACAGAACGTTCAAAATTTTTATTAGAAAAATTTACATAGTAATAAGTCGTAAATGAAGTTCCAGAAAGCCGTTTCTTGAAATAATCAAGCTTGTTTAAATGTAAATTCAATTATGAAACTTGATACTAAACTTAAACTTTGAACTCCGCTTTTTTAATTAATTTTTGTATTTATTTAAAAATTTCTATAAAGTTGGTCCTGCAAAATATCTGAAGGCCGTACATTCCTTGTTTAAAATAATTTTTGATAAAAAGGTTGTATTTACCGCGAGTTTAAGAAGCAATCGAAGAATCAGCTACCCGTCGAGTACGACGAGCCCTCTGAAGATAAGGGAGGAAGTAGGAGAGGCTTTATATAGGGAATGTGAACTGAATCAAGACCGTGAACCTGTGAATTAGGTGATATCTTTAGAGGGCTCGTCGTGCTCATTGAGACTAGAAGTTAATCACTGATATAACTTTATTAGTTGAGAGCTCGAGTGTTGCCACGCGTGCTGATGATGGCGTTATGCCGGAACCGGTCTAGGGATATTCATATCCAACAGCAAGTATCGACGGTAGCTGATTCTTCGATTTATAATTTTTCTCTTCAAAAGAGACTGAAGCCAGTATTTTGACCATACTTACTGAGGACCAGAGACTATAGATACTTAAACAGTAAGACTGTCGACTCAATGGTAAGAAAATTTGGATTCCGGACGACACTAGCGCGGCGGGGGACCTACCTTTCAATGGAGTGGGCGTGTCTTGATTTCCCGCTTTTTGCCCACAGTCATTTTGAAATTTAATTTTTATACTCTGTATAGTTATACTTGTAATTAACCCTACCACTTTAATCTTACACAAAACGCTTCTGATTATTTTTAAGTTGTTCATTCAAGTAATTTATTAATTTAATTGATTCAATCAGGTAATAATGAAATAGTGGCTAAAGTTTGCACCTGGTAGAAGATAGATTTTTGCATTTAATGCAGCCTGTATGTGATTTAATGTAATTACCTGACAAAATCGATTAAATCAATAATTAATTAAATTAAATTTACACTTATCTGCCATCAGTAGCGTTCCCTGGAAGTTTTAAAAAAGTTTCTATTTACATTTAGTTTTTTGAATTTTTGAAATACAGAACATGCAACGGCGAACCGTTTTTGTGAAAAATACATACAGAAAACAATCATTTTATAATACTAATAAATGTAGCTGTCATAAACAAAAATTGCCATGGTATTTATAAATTTAAATATAAAAATATAATCAGTCATTTTTGGAAAGCTATTGGGGTTAGTTCATGAATTGTCCGAACCGGTCCGCCGCAGCGCTATTTTTAGTAGCTTGCGATAATCGAATCCAAACTTTTCCTCATTTAAGTTAACCCCCCCTGATAACAGATTAAAAGTATGAACAGGGAATTAATGAAAAATTGGCGTGTGTTTGCCTAGATGGGATGTGATGATTATTGTTAAGTATATTTTTCAAACTAACTTGGTAAGGACAAGAATTCAATTAAAAACCAGATTGTAGTGACATCATTAATCTGTTTTGTTATGTCACTAGTTTAGTGAGCGGTCCGGAGTCGATACGAACACTTAAAAGCCGGGGTACCTGGGTTCAAAGCCGGGTAGGGACGCTAATTTTTTATCGTTTTCACTTTTCCTAATTTATACCGTAGGTATATAGGAAAAGTATTGTGTTTGCAAAAAAAATCCTAAACCGGGATGAAACGGGAATTATCCATTCAGGCGTTTTTAAGGCCTCCTGAGTGGTTTTTGCTAAGTTTTCTGTCTGAATGTGTGTGTCTGTTCGTAACGCCCAGTGTATTTATGCTAAAGAGTGTTTTTGAGCTTAACAACCCATTTGTAGCTTAAGTATCCGGTTTATGCTTTATAACTTGAGCTGAGCAGTTATTTAATTATCAAGCACTACTGGATACTCATTTTTTCTGTATTTTTCAAAGGAAATTATCATTAAAAAGTTTCTTATTTGTGGACTTGTAAAACAATATATAAATAAAAACAGATTAGTTACACAAAAAGTCCTTTTATTTTTTAATATATAAGGAACTCTTAAATCTTGTAATTCTTGATTTAGTTTAAAACATTGTTTTTTCAACTTATATTATTGGTAACACCGATTTTTTAAATTTCTTTAATGTAACAGTTTTTAACGGTTTTTTATACATAGCTTACCAAAACATACCAAGGTGCAATATGAAGTAGTCTGTAAAATTGTTTTTTCATTTTATATTTTATATTTGTTAAACTCTGATGATGACTAATTTTTAGTCGAAAGCTTAGTTATTATTATATATTAAAAAATAAAAGGAAATTATCATGTTTGTTATACAAATGTAACCTCTGAAAATTGGCAGTGCACACCATTATTTGCACTAGTTAAATGCTCAGTTTGGTTCATGGCTGGTTTCTTTAAAGGGTTAAGGACAAGTAACGAGTAGTGCTGATAATTGAGTAACTGCTCAAATATAAAGCATAAACCGGACCTAAGAGTAGTGCTTGATAATTGATTAACTGCTCAAGTTATAAAGCATAAACCGGATCTAAGAGTAGTGCTTGATAATTGAGTAACTGCTCAAGTTATAAAGCATAAACCGGATCTAAGAGTAGTGCTTGATAATTGAGTAACTGCTCAAGTTATGAAGCATAAACCGGACCTAAGAGTAGTGCTTGATAATTGAGTAACTGCTCAAGTTATAAAGAAAACCGGATCTAAGAGTAGTGCTTGATAATTGAGTAACTGCTCAAGTTATAAAGCATAAACCGGACCTAAGAGTAGTGCTTGATAATTGAGTAACTGCTCAAGTTATAAAGCATAAACCGGTTCTAAGAGTAGTGCTTGATAATTGAGTAACTGCTCAAGTTATAAAGCATAAACCGAACCTAAGAGTAATGCTTGATAATTGAGTAACTGCTCAAGTTATAAAGCATAAACCGGATCTAAGAGTAGTGCTTGATAATTGAGTAACTGCTCAAGTTATAAAGCATAAACCGGACCTAAGAGTAGTGCTTGATAATTGAGTAACTGCTCAAATTATAAAGAACAAACCGGATACTTAAGCAAGAAATGGATTGTTAAGCACTGAAATACGCATTCTAAAGGAAATTCGCCCGACACGCGGACCACCACACCAAATTTTTTTTCTTTGAAAATTCGCTTAAAGTACCTAAAATTCCTTTAATTTAAAAGTGGGACTTTTGATCCACCCAGTATAATAGTCCAAGAGCCGGACCTGAAATAATGTGTCTCATTTTGTACTACTTCAATTCAAATTATTCTGAAAATATACCTTAAATTATGAAGGGAAAACATAGTCTGCCTGTTTGCCTATCCTAAGTGGAGCCTTTCATGTTTGTGCATGCTCAAAATTTTATAAAATCGGACTAATTCCAGTTTTCTTGCAATAAGTGGCTCCCTGTAAGTCGTGTGCAAAACATGACGAAACCATTTTTATAATATAGCGAGTGTTTAATCATCAAAATTGGATGACAACAACCCAAGTTATGACTCTTTTAGAAAGACCTAAAAAATGGTTAATAAGGCGTGGTCTAATATCCACGGCCTTCTAGAACATTGGATCACCAACAGACTTTTTTTATAACTTTGTTTTTCAAAATTTTCAGTAATTAGCCGGATTTGTGATAAATGAAGCCTATTTCCGTATCTTCACGCTCTTTTGGTTTATCTCAAAGAGTATTTACATTCACTCAACGATTTATTTTTAATCTAACTTGGTACATACATAACTACTGTTAGACGTCAATATTTTGTGTTATATTTTGACATGTCATTTGTTAACATTGACGTCTAACAGTAGTTATGTATGTACCAAGTTAGATTAAAAATAAATCGTTGAGTGAATGTAAATACTCTTTGAGATAAACCAAAAGAGCGTGCAGATAACGGAAATAGGCTTCATTTATCACAAATCCGGCTAATTACTGAAAATTTTGAAAAAAAAAGTTATAAAAAAGTTTGTTGGTGATTCAATGTTCTAGAAGGCCGTGGATATTCGACCGCGCCTTACTGACTTTTTATGAATTTTTTGGCCAATTAACAAATGTCATAACTTTAGTTGTATTTATCAGATTTTGACGAGAAAACACTTGTTTTATAGAACATTTTCTCAGCTTTAAAACAGTATCTCTTTATGTTTTGCACAAAAATAACAGGAAGCCACTTATTACAAGAAAACTGGAATTAGTCCGATTTTATAAACTTTTGTGCATGCGCATTCATATGAAAGGGTCCACTCTGGATAGGCACACTATGCCTTTATAATTAAAGGTATATTTTCAGAATAATTTGGTTTGAAGTAGTACAAAATGAGTCACATTTTGTAGGCCTGCCTCTTAGACTATAAATGCATGTGCATGAATATCATTACGATAGTGTGTCTCTACTATTAATACCAGCAATCAGAATTGATTTTGTTCAATTCATGACGTCAGTTACAAAAACGGCTTCACAAATTACCGGTATTAATCTATCAATAAGAACTAATATCTCCTCTAGTCTCTAGTTAATTTCCACTCCGTTGGTTTCCATTTCTCCTAACTCCGTCTCTCCAGCGATCTCTCCACTCTGTTCTCTCCTTTATCAAACCTACGGTATCTCCACAACAAACTATTGCCGTGTAAATCTATAGGAATTATTCCGCACCAAATAATTTCCTATAATAGAATTGCTTTAGCGTTTGGTTCAAACTACCTTTTACGTTAAGAATTTATTAAATCATAAATAGAAGGGACTTACCACTAAAGAAACTTCGACATCATTATTACTGGCGAAGTACTAATAAGTATGAAGTGGTATTAATCATTTAATTATATAATCAATTTAATTATAGAATACGGAATAATAGGATGGGGTGGGATTCTGGAAACAAATTTAAACCCTTTGATCAAGTTACACAAAAAAATTATTAAAATTTGTTTAAAGAAACCTTTAAGATACCCTACAAATTTCATATATAATGAATTTAATGTATTTACTATTCCGCAACTATATTTTAAAAAACAACTTATATTTATTAGATTAAGAAAATCAGACTTTCCAGATAATGAAGGACATAACCACAACACTACTACACACAACTCATCAGATACTAGAACCTTTCTGCAGATCTACATCATCATCTAACCATGCTTACTATACAGCTCCCAGATTGTACAATAATCTAAGTCAAGAAATTAAAAATTCTGAAAGTATTGCAACATACAAACATCATATCATCCAATTTATCGTAAATAATTCATAATCAGATCAAATTTTAATAAATATATAAACATCACAATAAATAACATAGAAGTTAACAATTAGATATGACCTTATGACTCTATTTTATATTTGTAAAAACAATGTGATGATAAATCAAATTATTATTTTCTATTATTTCATATAATATTTATATATATGTACAATTATTTATATTTCATACAATATATTTCATTTAAATATATATAATTTAATTTCACACAATTATACAAATATAATCGAAATTAACATTTACTTAATGTAAAAAAGTTAAATAAAAGTAAAAAATAAAAAAAAAATGCAAGTTCCTCATACAAAGCAGTTCTTATATGTGAAACAGCTCCAGCCATTTCTGAGCACGAGCATAGCTCATTCAGAGATGCACTTAAAAATTACTAATGTAACAAAAAAAAATATGTAATGAAATAAGTGGAATAGACCTATTTTATTTATTTATTTATTAATTCTAAATGTATAAAATGGTTAGTTATAATATTTTAGGTAAAAGAAATCACCTTTATGTAAAAGAGTTTCGATGTGGTACGTCAGAAGACAGTAATATGTGATTAAAAGTTTTAGTCCAAGAGACGCACCTGAAAAAAATATGAATAATTTTGTACTACTTCAAACCAAATTTTTCTGAAAATATACCTTAAATTATGAAGAAATAACATATTCTGCCTATCCAGAGTAGAGCCCCTTATATGATTACGCATGCTAAAAAATAAAATCGCAAAACTTTCAGTTTTCTTGAAATAAGTGGTTCCCTGTAGGTTGTTGCAAAACATGAAGAGAACATTTTTTAAAGGTGATGAAATATTCTATAAATCGAGTGTTTAATCATCCAAATCGGATGACTACAGCCAAAGTTATGGCTCTTTCAAAAACACCAAAAAAGGTTTATTTATGCAAAGTCTGTGAATTTCTTTGAAAAAATATTGATTTTTTCTGCTTTTTTTGATCATTTTACAAATGTCACAATTTTAGTTGTACTAATCCAATTTCGACAAAAAACATTGGTTTTATAGGAAATTTTATCAGCTTTAACAAATGTTCTTTTCATGTTTTGCACACGACCTACAGGGAACCACTTATTGCAAGAAAACTGGAATTTGTGCGATTTTCTAATATTTTGAACGAATGCATCACTCTGAATAGGCAGACTATGCTTTTCCTTCATAATTTAAGATATATTTTCAGAAAAATTTGGTTTGAAGTAGTGCAAAATGAGTCACATTTTTTTAGGCTTGGCTCTTGGGCTAAATTGTATTGATTAACTTTGCCTAACTTAGACTGGTCGTAGAGTTTGAGGGTGATGTCTAGATCTAAGAAGATTTCGGTCTTACTTAGTCAACTTAAAATGGTGCTTATACAAACTTAAATTTAGTTAAACAAAGGCAACAGGTAGCTTCTTTTCTTGCCTACCAAGTAGGGAAGGGATGAGAACCAAAAACATTGAAAACAACTCCCCAGTTAAATACGGGCCTTCGGCCCGTAGCCTCTACGCGGCCTCGGCGCTTCGCGCCTCGTCCGCTCCGCGGCGTCGGCCCGCCGGGCCGCTTTGCGGCCCGGGGGCCTCCCGGTGACCGCTTCGCGGCCACATTGTTGTGGTTTTGTATTAATGTATGGTTTCACTATCGTTTCTTGTTACATGGCATTTTGCCACGTATTTAGCGAATTTTCACAGACTCGTTTCACAGGCCCGCTTCGCGGGCCTGAGAGGCTTTCTCACAAATTTGATTTTATTAATCCTCTATTATTAATAGTAAGCAATAATATTACAGTTAACAAGCAATATAAGAAAATAATAAGTATATTTAAATACATAACTAATACGTTTTTTATAGAGGTATAAAGAATACAAGGAAAAAATCCACACGTTGCAACTGTTGAAGTAACCTTGTATAAAGGGTAAGAAAAGATTATAGTTTCATCTTTCATCAGCTTTAGTTATCGTTCACTATACAAAAAGGTATAAACTCTTACTTACATTTATGATTGTTTATAGAATTTAAAGAAAAATTTCAAATTTTTTTTGTAAACAAATTGTTTATTTGAGTAAAATCTTAAGGTTGAAAAAAATATATTCATGATTATTTAAAATAAAAATACCGTTTCGTCACTTAGGATTGTCCGATTGAGCTGAAACCGGTCGCAATCGTTTTAGAATGACTTCGACTATGTAAAGACTACCTCGAGGTTCTTCCTCTTTACGGGTCTGCTTAGCTCGGCGTGGTTCAGTGGAAGCTATTTTTGCCCTGTCTCTCTGGGACAGTAGGCTTAACATGATGGAGCAAGAGGTAGAGGTCTCTCTTTTATACTATATCCCCACCCTCTAACACTACTGAACCCAACAGATATCGTACGAGTCTTTGACCTAGACGTATACATATATACAAGATTATATATATATGTATACCGATTGCGCCATTTGTGATGGTTCGATTGAGCTGAAATTGGTCTTAATCGATTCAGCTAGCCGTCTACTTAAAACACGAAATACTTTGTTTGAAGCCATTTTAAGTTTCAAAAAAAAATTTTTTCATGACGTCATAACTTTGGTTGATGACGTCAAATGTTTTTATAAACAATAGGCCTCGTAACCTCCACAACATCTCGCGATTTGCAAAGTTTCGTTTCAATTTGAGAACGCCTTCGAGAGTTATCGTTCGCCATACGAAAGGGTAGAAACTCTTACATACATATATATATATATATATATATACACATATATATATATATATATATATATATATATATATATATATATATATATATATATATATATACATATATATATAAACTTTTTTCGGACATATATTTTTGTTATCAGGAAGCCAATGGGAACCGATTCCACCCACTCCCACCCTCAACTTCCGTCATCCGAACAACCTCATAAGCGTCATTTTCATTATGAAAATTCGCTAAAAGTATCTTTTAGTGGCTGTATTTTAGGTTTTCTGGTATTGACCGGTTTAATTCGATTCAGTGCCCTTAAATATATAGAAAACGACACCCTACTCAAAATTTATTTTTTTGTCGACCATAATTTTGGTTTCCAGTAATGTACCATAGTTTTTTCGACTTTTCAGTCATATAGAGTGGTCGTATCGACTTTGAACCGGTTTCATTCGGTTTCAATCGTCCATAGACGATTCTAAAGGGGGGGGGGCGAGGGTGGCTTATACCTCCCCTGGTTTGAAATTAGCCCCACAAAAAACATATTGCATTTTTAGCTACTATAACTCTGGCTCTGGGGCCACGTAGGACCAAGAGATCTTATTATTTTAATATTTACTTTTCCTCATTTATGATGTAGTATATAGGAAATGGATTTCGTTTGCAAAAAAATCCGAAACCGGGATGTCACTGGAATTATCCGTTTCAGGTGTTTTTAAGCCTCCTGATGAAGTCTCCTGATTGGTTTTTACAAAATTGTCTGTATGTGTGTGTGTGTCTGTTATCATCGTAGCTCCTTGTGTATTTACGGTAGAGAGTTGAAACTTTGTACAAACCCGTAATAATGACTCAGTAAAAATGTCAAAAAATAATAAAACGTGAAAAAAGGATGCGAACTGAATGATGAGATCTGGCACGCATGTAGGCATGTATAAGACTAACATATGTGCTAAGTTTCATCTCATTATCAGCATTAGTTCAATTTTTATTAAATAACTTATGTACGTTTTTTAAACAATCGTAAACAAATTAGAAAATGATGCAATTTGGCTGAAATTGTGTACAAGTTTAAACCATTAAGTAATAAATAGGTACACCAAGTTTCTTTTTAATACGACAAGTATAAAAGTTAAGTATTATCGAGTAAGGTCATGGCCTGGATGGGTGACCGCTGGGAATAAAACGAATATATTTACTAACTAAAGACGAGTGAAAAGAGTCTAAAGAGGCGTTGCAGTTTTAATTTAAGGACTTGTATATTCTGAGGACGAGCGAAGCGAGTCCAAAATATGGAGGATGAGCGTAGCGAGTTCTATGAGACAAGAAAAAGTTCCAAAGTACCTCTACCAGATTTTTTTTAAGCCATCATCTCGATTGATTTTTTTCTGGAAAAAAATTTCTTGTGGGAAAAATGTTACCAAAAAAGAGAGAGAATTTACGCACGAAGACAGCTGTCTGTCAACAGTGTTGGACTCAGGGTCTGCCTCATACCAACTAAAACTCACTCCGCGAAACCTCTTAAACCTAGCCTGGAACCGTTATTCACATTCGATTAATGGTTTTTAACAATTTTCATAAAAAATGACGCATTAGTAGAAAAGGATCGATGCTACTAAGATTTTTGTATCCAATAAGAAACAATATATGTTGCTGTTATGACTTTATGCGTGCCAAATCTACAATTGATCGAAACTTATCACAAATCGAAACAAAATTTTCACTGAGTCAATTAGGCAACGAATTTATTTAATTTTATATTTAGCTTTTTTTCTTTGCCTTAATTTCTTTATATTTTGGATAGATGGTGAAAAAGTTGAACTAAAACGCTTCTATTCTTCTACAACCCCTCCTTTCTCAGAAGTCGAGTGGAATGAAGTCAATTGAAGAGGAAGTAAAAAAGGGAAAGAGGGGATAATAAGGTAGAAGGGGGGAAAAGAAAAAAAACAAGAAGAATAAGACGAGATTTCCTTATTCATAAAAAAATTTAGTTGTATAAAGAATTTTTTATAAATAAAATTCTGTTTTTTTTTTAAATTTTGTTAAGTAAAGAACGTAAAACAAAAGATTTGATAGAGGAACAAAAGCAAAGATAAACATAATGTCTGATGTTTTTGAAGTTGTAAGGCCTCGAAATCAGCCTTTGAAATTAAGTTATATTAGAAGCTATTTTAATAAGATTTAAAAAAGTTGTACACTACAAGCTAATTAGGTAATAAATACTTTTATAAGAGCTTTGTCTACTACAGTATTATGCTTAATCCGCATAACATAATAATTTAAAAAAACTAATTTTTTGCTAAACCTGGATTTCAAACTTTATAGCTATAAAAGTCGTTAGTTAAACATTTTTTCGCACTTGCCGCCTTGTCTTTCCTTCTTGACTTGAGACTTTATTTTTTTGCTACAGTTTCCATAGCTTTAACTTTTCAGCTCTAGTTTCCATAGGCTTTACTTTTCAGCTACAGTTTCCATAGCTTTAACTTTTCAGCTCTAGTTTCCATAGGCTTTTTTTTAGCTCTAGTTTAGGCTTTACTTTCAGCTCTAGTTTCCATAGCCTTTACTTTTCAGCTCTAGTTTCCATAGCCTTTACTTTTTAGGTTTCCTTAGCTTTACTTTTCAGCTCTAGTTTCCTAGCCTTTACTTTCGCTATAGTTTCCATAGTTTACTTTTCTTATAGCTTCCAGCCTTTACTTTTTAGCTCTAGTTTCCATAGCCCTTACTTTTTAGCTCTAGTTTCCATAGCCTTTACTTTTCAGCTCTAGTTTCCATAGGCTTTACTTTTCAGCTCTTTTCAGCTCTAGTTTCCATATAGCCTTTACTTTTCTGCTAGTTTCCATAGCCTTTACTTTTCTGCAATAGTTTCCATAGGCTTTACTTTTCAGCTATAGCTTCCATAGCCTTTACTTTTAGCTCTAGTTTTAGCCTTTATAGCTCTATTCCATAGCCTTTACTTTTTAGCTCTAGTTTCCATAGCCTTTACTTTTCAGCTCTAGTTTCCATAGCCTTTACTTTTTAGCTCTAGTTTCCATAGCCTTTACTTTTAGCTCTAGTTTCCATAGCCTTTACTTTTCTGCTAGTTCCATAGCCTTTACTTTTCTGCATAGTTTCCATAGCTTTACTTTTCAGCTCTAGTTTCCATAGGCTTTACTTTTCAGCTCTAGTTTCCATATAGCCTTTACTTTTCTGCAATAGTTTCCATAGGTTTTACTTTTCTGCTATAGTTTCCATAGGCTTTCCTTCTTCCATAGCCTTACTTTTCAGCTCTAGTTTCCATAGCCTTTACTTTTCAGCTCTAGTTTCCATATAGCCTTTACTTTTCTGCTAGTTTCCATAGCCTTTACTTTTCTGCAATAGTTTCCATAGGCTTTACTTTTCAGCTCTAGTTTCCATAGGCTTTACTTTTCAGCTCTAGTTTCCATATAGCCTTTACTTTTCAGCTCTAGTTTCCATAGCCTTTACTTTTCTGCTATAGTTTCCATAGCCTTTACTTTTCAGCTCTAGTTTCTATAGCCTTTACTTTTCAGCTCTAGATTCCACAGCCTTTACTTTTCTGCTATAGTTTCCATAGCCTTTTCTTTTCAGCTTAAGTTTCCAAGCAAAAAAGGTCACGCAAAATATACACGGGGACAATTTGCAGAGAAAATAATTACGGCGAAAAAGTACAAGTACAAAAAAGTACACCTTAATCTTGCTAATAATTTACTGGACATTTAGATTAAATCTAAGAACCAGTTACGGGGTACCTCGGAAATATTACTACGTTCATTTTCCCTACGTCTGACTTGCTGCGCTCGTCTTTAGAATATGCAATTCGCCTATTGTATACTGTAACACGTCTTGGGACTCGCTTCGCTCGTCCTCTGATAGTAAATACTATACTATATGTTTTTATACTATATTGCCCAAAAATCCAAAACTGGGATGACACCGTCATTATCCGTTTCAGGCGTTTTAAGACCTCCTAAGTGGTTTTTACAAAGTTGTGTGTGTATTTGTCTATTAGTATCGTAGCTTCTAGTGTATATTAGGCTAGAGAGTTGAAACGTTGTATAAAGATCAGTCTATAGCTGTAGTTGTTCTATTAAGAAAATAATGTTTTTATGACGTCATTATCCCGAAATAGTAGGTTAAAATTTTGATGCGATTGAATTGAGATTTGGCCATGTATATGACTTACATAAGTTTCGTTTAAAGATCAGTCTATAGCTGTAGTTGTTCTGTTAAGAATATAATGTTTTTATGACGTCATTAACCCAAAATAATTAGTTAAAATTTCGATGCGATTGGATTGAGATTTAAACGCATATAGACAATCCATGTATTAGACTTACATAAGTTTCGTTTAAATACATTAAGTATATCCATGATTTTTGTTCGATCATTAAAGTTCAGCAGCATTGAGCGTGATTAGTGCTGTATGAGTAACAACTGAGAATAAAACGGATGTATTAACTACCTGAGGACGAGTGGGGCGAGTCCGAAGACGTTTTGAAGTATAAATTTGTGACAGGCCAATAATTTTCAATTAATTGGATATTGCCTATCTGTTTATAAATAGGAATTAATATAGAAATTTAAGTTTTTCTAGAAAAAAACCCGTCCTTTAACATTTTATTAACAATTATAGTTATAGGTCTTACAATACTATCTGCTATATATTTTATTATTTAAGTAATACACATCATTACAGTTTAAATTTTTTAAGTTTTTTATTATTTTATAAATTTCGCTTTCAGTAAACTTTTTAAGAAAAATAGAGTTTTCCACCCTGTCTATTGTACTAATATAATATTATTTTAATAAGTTTCTTATTAATCGCTTTACATTTTTTATTATATGGAACTATATCTTTGTCAATTTTCTTTTCCGCGTGTAGAACCCTTAGTATTTCCCCCGATACAATCAAACCTGCAGTCAATATTTACAATCAAAAAAGTCAAACCGATATAATCAAAAATATTTACTCTAAATCACCTATAAGATCCAGTGTAAATATAGCTAATGCATGATTGTTATTTATGCAGATGAGATGGAAGTGAATGTTGACTTTAACATCACCAATATTATTATATTTTCATTGCATAGAGAACAGTACTATACCACTGGGAATTTAACTGTAAAGTGAAAAATATTTCCTTACTAACTAATAGGACATATCAAACTTACTAACTAATAGGACATATCAAACTTACTAACTAATAGGACATATCAAACTTACTAACTAATAGGACATATCAAACTTACTAACTAATAGGACATATCAAACTTACTAACTAATAGGACATATCAAACTTACCTAACTAATAGGACATATCAAACTTACTAAATAAGGACATATCAAACTTACTAACTAATAGGACATATCAAACTTACTAACTAAATAGGACATATCAACTTACTAACTAATAGGACATATCTTACTAACTAATAACATATCAAACTTACTAACTAATAGGACATATCAAACTTACTAACATCAACTACTATAATACGACACACGGCTAAAATCAATTGACACCCCGCCAAAAATCTGTGAGGGAAAGAATTCTATTGGTTCAGACCGATCCCGCTCTTTCCCCCTCCACTTTATGCCAACCTCGGTATAAAAAAATACCTTTTTCGTAAATAAAATCATAAAAAGGCAACACTGGTTGTAAATATTTGAAACCTCGCGTCGCTTTTATTTCCCTCATTGTGCATATTTATCTGTTCGAGTTCGTTTCGTTCCATTCCAATCTGTTTAATTCATCCAATTATTGCAGAGTGGTAATATGATCTGAGTGCCTATATTTGACGCATGAACATTGATGTATTCTTCAAGTATTTCTTGCTATTAGAGTACAGCGCAGGGTCTGGGGTCTGTCAACCAAAAGACAGCATTTTTTTCGAAAATGCCAATGTCTTTCATAGATGACAGTCTTGACTTTTTTTAAGTCATGAATGCATATTGTGTCATATTATTTTTTTATAATATGAAACAATACGCATTCAATTATACAAACATGACATAAAAAAAGCAGTTTATTTTGGAAAAAATTAATTATAGCTAACGATTTATTAAAATCGTCAAACTTTTATCATAGAACTATTATGATCCATTGCATTACGTAATCAAAAACTTTAACTTCACTTAATTCATACTTCCCGAACAAATTTAATGCAACACTTAGGTAAATTTATAAGATACAACGATATTCCTACTTAAAAAGTAAATAAATAAATTTTTATAAATAAAAAATACAATATCAATAAAAACAAATCATAAATTCAAAACATAACCTGACTTTCAGTGTTGCCAGAGTAGGGATTTTTTTTTGTTACTATAAAGAAGGGATTTTTTTTATTTAAAAATGAGGGTTGAAAGCATTGAGATTTTGGCGGGGTGTCAATTGATTTTAGCCGTGTGTCCTACTATAACTAATAGGACATATCAAACTTACTAACTAATAGGGCAGCCTGAAGTATGGATGATGAGAGTGGTGAATATGATGTGCTGAAAAAATTGTCCGAGGTATCCCGTACCCGATTTTATGTACGTAAAATATAGTCTTATAAGGCTTCCGATAAAACTGAAAGTCGATTGCGTCTTAAAATCTATCGAATTTTATAAATAAAAATATAAAGTTTCAATACTCGAATAATGTAATCAAATTGACTAATTGTCGGAAAAACCTTTGACGCCCCTAAAAGAAAAGCCTTTGATCTTAATTTGGGGGCGTATTGATTTCTCCTTTCTCTTAACAACAGAAGAGTAAACTATAGAGAAGAAAAGGTCTTTCTGAATTGGGACAGAAAAAGTATTAATCAATCTAATTTCCCAACAAGTGTATTTATTTAGTTTTATAACCTAATTTTTACTTTTTCTCATTTATATATACAGTAGGTACATAGAAAAGTATTGCGTTCGCAAAAAAAAAAAAATGAAATTGGATTTTTGATTGTTTTTTTTTATGTGTCAAAAAAAAATGCTGTCAATCTCAAATTTGAGATTTTATAAAGTAGGAATGCACACGAGCATTAGAGGAATCTAAAAAGTCCTCACACATCAAAATCTGTGCAGTAGTTTAGGCTTTAGGTACGTCAACGCGAAAACCTATCGTTTGCTAGCTTAGTTTTTCGCTTCGCGTTCAGCGTAGGAATGTCGAATTTGAGATTTTATAAAGTAGGAATGCACACGAGCATAAGACGAATCCAAAAAGTCCTCATACGTCAAAATCCGTTCAGTAGTTTAGGATGTAGGTGCGTCATCAAAAAGTGAAAGAAGAATATATTATATTATATTATATTATGTTATGTTATGTTGTTATGTTATGTTATGTTATGTTATGTTATGTTGTTTATGTTATGTTTATGTTAATGTTATGTTATGTTATGTTATGTTATGTTATGTTATGTTATGTTATGTTATGTTATGTTATGTTATGTAATGTTATATAATGTTATGTTATGTTATGTTATGTTATGTTATGTTATGTTATGTTATGTTATGTTATGTTATGTTATATTATATTATATAGCAGGAAATTTGACTCCCGCTCACCACCCAATACATTGCGAATTTTTTCCAAAGGAAATTCACTTATTTAAGTTTAAAAAAAATAAAAGAAAAAAAAATACTTGTAAAAGTAACTAATTGAAGGCAACGGATATTTAATTAAACATTCTTTTTGATCTCAAGTTCCATGATTTCTTTTTATTACTGAAATTATTTATTTTATAATTTTTTAATAAGGTTAAATGCTAATACTCGTATTTTAATGGACTTCATAACAAGGGTATGTTCTGTTCTATTCATGATTGAAAGTCCGTAGCAGAGCCACCGTCGCTGATAAGAAATTGATAATGAAAGGGTGATCGTTGTTAAAGTCCTTATGGGGGTTTTTTGGTTTTTCTTATTTGTGGCGATTACTTTTTATTTTTTTTTCTCCAAGTGTTTTAAATTTAAGTAATTTTTGGGCGTATGAACTCAGTAGAATTACTATTTAAAAAAGAAGATTTTAATGAATTGTCACGAGTATTTGAATTGAGTGATAAGAAGGTGAAAATCACAATATAGTGTTTTTTTTATTTATTGTTAATTAATGCAACTTTTAATTAATTTTAGTTTGCACAAACACACAAAATTAACTTTTTATTGCATTAAATTGTTTAAATTAGTTATAACAGGTCTTTAAATTAACCGATAACAAGCTGTTTTTCACCGTAATGTTGTTTTATTTTATTAATCATTTTTATTTACTCACTAAAATAATTAATATTTTTTTTTGTAAAATATTTGTTTAATTTATTCGTTAAGGTTTTTCTATTTTTGGGTTAAATCGGACAAAGCCAAGTCAGTAGTGATAAGAGCCTGATTCTATATTTAAAATCCTGGAATCATCAAAGTATTTATCTATGAAATATTGGAAATTTTTTTAGCACCGATGGTCGTTCTATTAATTTTTACCTCATTTATCACAAATTATCTAACAATAAAGAAATAAAAAAAATTTTTTATCAGCTCCAGGCTAATCCTATTATAAAAAAAAATTTGATCACCCTTTCGTTTCCCCGCCATTGGTATTACTAACCTTACAACTATCTCTTTTAATCACGAATAAAGGCTACGGCATTCCAATGAAGGAGCTCTAATGGTGTTGCCGTATTGCAGTATCGTAGCTTGTAGGGCTACGAATCAATTTTTTTAAAATCAGCAATTTTACTATATACAGGGTGTTTCATATAAAGTATCCACCAAAGATGGTGGTGATAGTACTCCTCAAAGTGAACTAAAATGTACTGTAATATAAACCCCGATCTCCAACCGTTTTCCCACAAGGTCAAATTAAATATTTTTAAAAATGTTTGACCTCACATCATAAAATTGTTAATAGCGTTTAAACTGTTCAAAGTAAAAAGGTGAAATTGGTCTCGTTGGAAAGCTAAGTAAATTTCCAATAAGAAAATTGATTAACTATGTCAAATATTTTAGAACTACTACCCAAAAAGTTTTTGCAAAAACTGAATTGATATATATATATATATATATATATATATATATATATATATATATATATATATATATATATATATATATTATATTATATATTATAATATATATATACAGGGTGTTTCATATCGGAAAACTGAAACATATCAATCAACTGATAAAAGAAACTTACATAAAAACTACTGGAAAAGAGACTCTACAATCTCACATTAAAATAAATAAAAGATAAGACGAATAAGAAGGAAAAAATGTTAAAACCAAAAAATGTAAACAGAGATTGAATAAAGATAAGAACAGACGTTAGCGTGGAAGGGTGAGGCCTGGAGAAACTAATAATAAGAAAAACTAAAGATGGATGACGTCTTCGCAACGTCAGATCTTATAAAATTTAAATTTAAATTAATTTGAAAAGAATGCTTTTTCTTGCCTGAACCATAGTTTTTATATACTTATTGCAACAACCCTGCTCGGCTAGGGGGGGGGGGGCTCCCCCTAGCTACGCCCATGGTTATTTGTATTACTCAACAAAAAATGTCAAAAGAAAATGATTTAAGAAATCAACCAATAACACAGAAATTACATTTTCTCCCCAAAAATAAAAATTGAAACCATTTCCGAGACAAGTTAATCTATTTTTTTCTTTATTCCGACGATGAAAATAAATTTATTACAAAGTTAAAATTAAATTGTAATAATTTCTTTATCAGCATCTGTCAAAGAAATATTTTCAATTAATTTTCTAGCGTGGAGGTCTAACTTATAAAATATTTTAGAGCAATTCCTGTTAAAATATTAATGAAATGAGCAACTAGAAATGCGGCTGTTAAGCAGTAAAAAAATCTGGTACGGGCTCTTGAAGGCTACAAATATTTAATTAATTTTTTTTAAACTCAAGTTTCATGATTTCTTTTTATAATGAAATTATATATTTTATAAATTTTTATGATACCTTTTCCTCATCACTCATCCTCATTACTTCGGACTTGCTTCGCTCGTCCTCAGACTATACAATTCGCCCAATTTATGCTATATCATGTCATTGTAAATGTGTGTGTGTGTGTAAGTTTGTATGCATTTCTAGCCACTTTCTTGTAGACACGCTATCTTTTGAACAGCTTATTATTATTATTAATAATTTTGTACAAAAACTAAACCTGAAAAATCGAAAAAAACGGTCCGAATTTCATACGACCAATTTAAGTGACCGAAAATTCAAATTAAGTGGCAGTCAATACTAGAAAACTTAAAATACGGCTACTAAAGGAAATTCGCCTGATATGCGGACCACCGCGCCAGAATTTTCTTATTTATTATATCCTTATTTCTTGTATCCTAATCTTATTTTTTATAAAATGATTCCTTATTCTTTGTATCCTATTCTTATTTTTTATAAAATTATTTCTTATTCCTTGTATTCTATTCTTATTCTTTATAAAATTATTCCTTATATCCTTATTCTTTGTATCCTATTCTTATTCTTTATAAAAATATTCCTTATTCTATGTATCCTATTTTTATTCTTTATAAAATTATTCCTTATATCCTATTCTTTGTATCCTATTCTTATTTTATAAAAATATTCCTTATTCTATGTATCTATTTTTATTCTTATAAAATTATTCCTTATATCCTTATTCTTGTATCCTATTTTTATTCTTAATAAAATTATTCCTTGTATCCTATTCTTATTCTTTATAAAATTATTCCTTATTCCTTGTATCTTATTCTTATTGTTTATAAAATTATTCCTTGTATCCTATTCTTATTCTTTATAAAATTATTCCTTATATCTTTATTCCTTGTATCCTATTCTTATTCTTTATAAAATTATTCCTTATATCTTTATACCTTGTATCCTATTCTTATTCTTTATAAAATTATTCCTTATATCCTTATTCCTTGTATCCTATTCTAATTATTTATAAATGATTTTTGATATAAGTATCCTTAAACCCTTTATTCAAGAACTCAAATAATTCAGAACTTAAAATAGTTAAAGGATTTTCAATCCTTTGTTGAAAATCTCTTGAAGAAGATTAATTGACACTGTATAAAGAAGTATTAGCCTATCTAAACTAAAAATCCTTCTCTTCAAAATAGAGAAAAGCTATGCCATTTCCCTCTAAAAAGATCCCATTTCCCGCTTTTTTCCGTTTTAGTAGTTCCAAGAGGCTCTTGGAATAGAAAAGAATTTGGACAAAAAGGTTTCCTAAATAAACAGTGTTTCAAAAAGAATAGAAATTCACGACGAAACTGAGTTTGTATTTTTTGATAGGTGGGGGCTAAGGTAAAATATTTCGTTTATACAAGGCAGGCTCATAGCTAAGTAGGGGCCAGGGGGTATTGCCCCTCTAGAAAAAAAATCGCCCCCTTTGACGAAGTAGATTTTAGTGGATTGGGTTTATACGTCCAATGTTATAATAAAAGAGGAAGAAGTCCCTCCACAAAAATATATTTCTTTTTAGCAAAGCGCTTTCAACCTAACAAGAGGTCATCATCAGTGCTAGCTGTTGAATAAAGAAGAGGGTGATAGATGAGTCTTACAGATCAGATATCACAGATAGACTCATCTTTCTTATTAGTCTTATTTTTCAGATTAGTCTATCTTTGATGATGATCTGTAAATCTTCCTCTTCTTTATTCAACAGGTAGCACTGATGATGACCTCTTGTTAGGTTGAAAGCGCTTTGCTAAAAAGAAATATATTTTTGTGGAGAGACTTCTTCCTCTTTTATTAAGATGAACTCCATTAACGCTCACCTTAGTTCTCCAATGTTATAAGTACACATGAAATCGGGTATAAGGTACCTCAAAATTTTCCCTTAGCTGATTAATTATTTAAAATTTTTCTTCCTTCCCTTACCTCATTAATTTTCCTCATTTATACCGTAGGTATATAAGAAAAGTATGGTATATCATTTTGATACTACCGAGTTTTGCAAAACATGAATAGTTGACACAATATAATTGTGCGAGAGACACCAAGGAAATGCAACAAGCAAAATGCAATGCTACATCTGGGAACTGTTCCATCATTCGACACTCGTCATACTTGATGGCTCGACATAATGTCATGTCCCACTCTGTTTCGTTACGTCTAACTCATCAGGGCGCCGACAGAGCCTGAACTCACTCTGACCTTCAATTAATTCCGAAGAATATAATGTGAAGTACTTACCAGAGACGAGCGGTGCTCCCTTACCGCCATCATGCATGGCAAGCAAAACATATATCATTTTGATACTACCGAGTTTTGCAAAACATGAATAGTTGACACAATATAATTGTGCGAGAGACACCAAGGAAATGCAACTAGCAAAATGCAATGCTACATCTGGGAACGTTTTTAAGGCCTCCTGAGTAGTTCTTGCAAAGTTGTTAGACTGTATGTGTGTGTCTGTTAATGACTGACGTCATTAACCCACAATAATGACTCATCAAAAATTTTGAAAAATCATTTAACGCGGAAAAATGATGCGATCGGAATGAGATTTGGCACGCATGTAGCCATGTGTAAGACTAACATATGTACCAAGTTGCATCTTATTATATGCATTAGATCAATTTTTATTGAATGACTTGTGTAAGTTTTTTAAAATAAATGTACAAAAATTGAAAAATATTCCAATCCAATTAAGTTGAAATTTGGTACAAGTGTATATTATTACCTAATAAATAAGTACACTAAGTTTCGTTTCAATACGACAAGTATACCCCTGACTTTTGTCCGATATTATGCATTAAATTAATGCATTAAGCATAGTCAGTGCTGTAATAGTGACCGCTAAGTATAATACGGTTGCATTTGCAAAAGGCATACAAATATGCCAGTATAAATTTAGTGAACTGTATTTCTGAGGACGAGCGAGGCGAGTCCGATGTAATGAGGAAAAGTTCCGAGGTACCCCGTACCCGATTTTTTGTATTAATTTGACATGGAATGACCCTTAACATTGCTTTTTGAATATGTCCACAGTTATGTATGAATTGGTAAATATGTATCCTTAATAATGAATATGTCCACATTTTTGTATTATCACGTAAATATGTTTATGTATGTAAAATTATATTTAATATGTCCACTATTATCACGTAAATATACGATATGTCCACATTTTATTTTAATATGTCCACTATTATCACGTAAATTGTATTATATTTAATATGTCCATTCTTATCACGTAAATATGTCCACAATTATATTTTAATATGTCTACTATTATCCGTAAAATTATATTTTAATATGTCCACTATTATCACGTAAAATATGTCCACAATTATATTTTAATATGTCCATTATTATCACGTAAATATGCCCACAATTATGTTTTAATATGTCTACTATTATCACGTAAATTATATTTTAATATGTCCATATCACGTAAATATGTCCTTTATATTTTAATATGTCTACTATTATCACGTAAAATTATATTTTAATATGTCCACTATTATCACGTAAATATGTCCACAATTATATTTTAAAATGTCCACTATTATCACGTAAATATGTCCACAATTATTTTTTAATATGTCCACTATATTTTATATGTCCACATATTGAGAAGGGAGGAAGAAATGAAGAAAATATGTGGACAAGAAGCATGGCAACGAGAAGCATGGGACAGGAAGGAATGGTTGTGAATGGGAGTAATTTATAAAAATGTATGGCTGTATAAAAAATAACATAAAATAAAAAAAATAAAAACAAAAAAAAATAAAATAAATAAACAAATAAAATAAATAAAACAAAATTAAATAAATTAATAAATTTAATCTAATCTATTTATACTATGTACCATTATTTATAATTTATAAATTTATGTATTTTTTGTGTATGTGTGTCTTAATAATTACCAAACAATAAATCAATTGAAGTTATTAATTTAACATTTATTATGAAGTATTTATTTTATATACAGGTTTTTTTAACCCAGCATGCAAAGATTTACTATTAATAATAAAAAAAACTATGATCTTTATGCTTAAAATGTATTATATAATAAAATAATTGAAAAATAAAGAAAAAATCAGTAATATGGAGGAGAAATAAATAAGAAAAATTATAGAAGTATAAATATGGACTACAAAATATATAAATTTGAAATGTGTTATGTTTATTTATAGAAATTATTTTAATGTTAAATTATGTGATATTTATATTAGAGATAAGAAATGTTTTAGATATTTATTATAGTTAAATTAATTTTAGATGTATGCATGTTACCAACCAACCTCTTTGAGGTGCCACGGCCTATGGCCGAATATTTATAAAAGTTATTTTGTTTGAGTCATTGTAATCTTGTATCTATAGTTTATAACCTTTTATAAATAATAAATGGCTTATTTATTTAATTATTTATTTATTATGTCCACTGTTATCGCGTAAATATGTCCACTATTATATTTTAATATGTCCACTATTATCACGTAAATATGTCCACAATTATATTTTAAAATGTCCACTATTATCACGTAAATATGTCCACAATTATTTTTTAATATGTCCACTATATTTTTATATGTCCACATATTGAGAAGGGAGGAAGAAATGAAGAAAATATGTGGACAAGAAGCATGGCAACGAGAAGCATGGGACAGGAAGGAATGGTTGTGAATGGGAGTAATTTATAAAAATGTATGGCTGTATAAAAAATAACATAAAATAAAAAGAAATAAAAAAAAAAAAAAATAAATAAATAAACAAAATAAATAAATAAACAAATTAATAAATTAATAAATTTAATCTAATCTATTTATACTATGTACCATTATTTAATTTATAAATTTATGTATTTTTTGTGTATGTGTGTCTTAATAATTACCAAACAATAAATCAATTGAAGTTATTAATTTAACATTTATTATGAAGTATTTATTTTATATACAGGTTTTTTTAACCCAGCATGCAAAGATTTACTATTAATAATAAAAAAAACTATGATCTTTATGCTTAAAATGTATATATAATAAAATAATTGAAAATAAAGAAAAATCAGTATGATATGGAGGAGAATAAATATGGAGGAAAAATTATAGAAGTATAAATATGGACTACAAAATATATAAATTTGAAATGTGTTATGTTTATTTATAGAAATTATTTTAATGTTAAATTATGTGATATTTATATTAGAGATAAAATGTTTTAGATATTTATTATAGTTAAATTAATTTTTTAGATGTATGCATGTTACCAACCAACCTCTTTGAGGTGCCACGGCCTATGGCCGAATATTTATAAAAGTTATTTTGTTTGAGTCATTGTAATCTTGTATCTATAGTTTATAACCTTTTATAAATAATAAATGGCTTATTTATTTAATTATTTATTTATTATGTCCACTGTTATCGCGTAAATATGTCCACTATTATATTTTAATATGTCCACTATTATCACGTAAATATGTCCACAATTATATTTTAATATGTCCACTATTATCACGTAAATATGTCCACAATTATATTTTAATATTATTATCACGTAAATATGTCCACAATTATATTTTAATATGTCCACTATTATCTCGTATATATGTATACAATTATATTTTAATATGTCCACAATTATATTTTAATATGTCCACTATTATCACGTAAATATGTCCACAATTATATTTTAATATGTCCACTATTATCTCGTATATATGTATACAATTATATTTTAATATGTCCATTCTTATCACGTAAAAGGTCCACAATTATATTTTAATATTTCGTCTATTATCACGTAAATATGACGACAAATACATCCTTAATATGACTACAATTACTATTAAAATTACATTAAAATTGGAGATATCAAGTGTTTTCACCTGTGTTGAATTGATATGGAATGACATAAAATTAATTTGTTACCTTCCAAACTGTTCTCTAACTTTCTAGTTTTGGTTTTGACAGTACCTATATTGTAGACGAAATAATATACATAGAGGAAGTATCTATGTTACACATAATCAATGATTTAAATAAAAAAATGTTACACGATTCTATCACCATGGAAACACTAGGAACAAAGAGAAGGGGGTTGCAAAAGGCGTGTAGATGCGATTTTTCTAGCTGTAGTAGCTTATAGATTATTGTAGCTTTTCACAGATATAATAAAATCAATGATGCATCTGTTGAGATTTACATCTCAAAGGCTGTGCAACTAGTCAATATTATAACTCATTAACTGATACAAGGCTTGCTGTATTGTAACAGCTAGCTACAAAACTTTTGCTTTGTAGCTACTAAGCTATTAGCTGAATGTAGCAGCTACAATAAAACTTATTGCTTTGTAGTACTTAGCAGAATGTAGCAGCTACTATAAACTTAATGCTTGTAGCTACTAAGCTATTAGCTGAATGTAGCAGCTACTATAAACTTATTGCTTTGTATGTAGGAAGCTATTAGCTGAATGTAGCAGCTTCTATAAACTTAGCTTTGCACTATAAAACTTATTGCTTTGTATGTATGAAGGTATTAGCTAAATGTAGCAGCTACTATAAAACGTATTGCTTTGAAGCTACTAAGCTATTAGCTGAATGTAGTAGCTACTATAAAACTTTTTGCTTTGTAGCTACAAAGCTATTAGCTGAATGTAGTAGCTACTATAAAACTTATTGCTTTGTAGCTACTAAGCTACTAGCTGAATGTAGCAGCTACTATAAAACTTATTGCTTTGAAGCTACTAAGCTATTAGCTGAATGTAGCAGCTACTATAAAGTTTATTGCTTTGTATGTACGAAGCTATTAGCTGAATGTAGCAGCTACTATAAACTTATTGCTTTGTAGCTACAAGCTATTAGCTGAATGTAGCAGCTACTATAAAACTTATTGCTTTGTAGCTACTAAGCTATTAGCTGAATGTAGCAGCTACTATAAAACTTATTGCTTTGTAGCTACAAAGCTATTAGCTGAATGTAGTAGCTACTATAAACTTATTGCTTTGTATGTATGAAGTATTAGTGAATGTGCAGCTACTATAAAACGTATTGCTTTGAAGCTACTAAGCTATTAGCTGAATGTAGCAGCTACTATAAAACTTATTGCTTTGTAGCTACAAAGTTATTAGCTGAATGTAGTAGCTACTATAAAACTTATTGCTTTGTAGCTACTAAGCTATTAGCTGAATGTAGCAGCTACTATAAAGTTTATTGCTTTGTATGTATGAAGCTATTAGCTGAATGTAGCAGCTACTATAAAACTTATTGCTTTGTAGCTACAAAGCTATTAGCTGAATGTAGCAGCTACTATAAAACTTATTGCTTTGTATGTACGGAGCTATTAGCAGAATGTAGCAGCTACTTTAAAACTTATTGCTTTTAGCTACGAAGCTATTAGCTGAATGTAGCAGCTACTATAAAACTTATTGCTTGTTGCTACAAAGCTATTAGCTGAACGTAGCAGCTACTTTAAAACTTATTGCTTTGTAGCTACGAAGCTATTAGCTGAATGTAGCAGCTACTATAAAACTTATTGCTTGTTGCTACAAAGCTATTAGCTGAATGTAGCAGCTACTTTAAAACTTATTGCTTTGTAGCTACGAAGCTATTAGCTGAAGGTTGAAGCTACTGCAAACCTAGCTGTTTTGTAGCAGCGACTACAATTTTTACTGCCTTTTAGCAACTACTAGAAATCTTACTGAGTTGTCGCAAGGAAGTAATTGTAGACATATTAAGGAAGTAATAAGTAGCGTTACAAACCTACTGCTAAACCTACTGCTTTATAGTAGCTACTACAAACCTTTCTACTTTGTAGTAGCTAGCTTAGCTGATGGCTCAGGTTACCAGGTGATAAAAAGCGTACCTATGCAAGGAAGTTGAAACTTTCTCAAAAAATCAATCTTTAAGTCTAATTGTGCAATCCAAAAAACATTTTTGTATGATTTCACTAATCGGCAATATTGAATCAAATTTCAAAAATGTACAAGACGTGGAGAAATGTTTCGTGCAATTAGAAATTTATCACGCGTGTTATCATTTGTTGTTCAAATTGTCGTTTTTTAGATAATTTTAAGAGAAAATTTAGCTTATAAGGTTGGGGTCATGAGGGAGTCAAGGTTAGGGGTGGGTGGTTCCGTTCAATATATATTTTCAGATCAAGAATATATATTATATATATATATATATATATATATATATATATATATATATATATATTTATATATATATATATTAACTTCATTGGAGTGGCTTCCGACAGTATATTGCGGTAGAACCCCTAATGATGTAAATTACTTTTTTCACGGCGCAAGATATTTGTTTATCTTTCGTGGAGGGATATACCTGGTTAATGTTACATATGCATATTAATAGTTAAATAAAAAATAAAATAAAATATAAATAAAAAACCTCTGACGATATTTAATGTATATATATATATATATATTATATATATATATATATATATATATATATATATATATTATATATATATATATATATATATATTATATATATATATATATATTATATATATATATATATATATATATATATATATATATATATATAATATATATATATATATATATATATATATATATATATATATATATAGTCATAGCATAATCTGTTAAATTTAGATAAATTTTTGTGTAATCAATAGTATTATTAATTATATTTTGTTTACAATACTCTTCTAAGCCGCAACTGGCAGTGAGATTTTAGCATGGAATAGAGCAGTATAATTTAAACAAGCAGCTATAATACTTAACTTTACTTTAGACTCCCAGACAAAGCGGTTGATTAAATAATTCTCTATTGTTGCTTCATAATGAACACATCAATGAGCTTCGATAAACTTTCTGTTATTTACAGCGATTTAAACTTTATGGAATATAAACTAGAAGGATGAGAGTGCAAATTAGATAAATGTTACAAGAATAAATTAAATGAGTTAGAGTGAAAAAGTTGCTTTTAAATAAATAAATGATAAATAAAATAATTTAGATAAAAGATGGATAAATGTTTTAAATAAAAGATAAAATATTCATAAAATTATCTAGGTAAAATATTGATAAAATTATATATATAAAATATTGATAAAATTATCTAGATAAAGGATGTATAAAATGGTCAAGATAAAATATTGATAAAATGGTCTAGATAAAATATTGATAAAATGGTCTAGATAAAATATTAATAAAATTATATATATAAAATATTGATAAAATTATCTAGTTAAAATATTGATAAAATTATTTATTTATCTATTTATTTATTTAATTATACATACATTATTACATAATATAAAATACATATCTAGTTAAAATATTGGTAAAATTATCTAGGTATAAGATGTATAAAATGGTCTAAATAAAATATTGATAAATTATCTAGTTAAAATATTGATAAAATTATCTAGGTAAAAGATGTATACAATGGTCTATATAAAATATTGATAAAATTATCTAGATAAAAGATAGATGAAATGATTTAGATAAAATATTAATAACATTATCTGGATAAAAGATAGATAAAATATAGATAAATTAGAATTATAAAAATGAACGCTAGGGGAGTTTATCATAATAAAAGTAATAAAATAAGTATCTGATGTCAATAATTTTGACTTGGCTTTAGTAGTTGGCTTTCAACCAACTAAAGGTCATCATCAGTGTCGTTAAGGTGTTAGGAAGCTAGGTTTTGAGTCTTTTCTAACTGTTGACTCTCATAAAACAGTCTTATATTTAGTTAAAATATGGACAAATGATCTAAGAGATAGATAAAATTATCTACATAAAAGAAAGATAAAATGATCTAGATAAAATATAGATAAACTGATCTAAATAAGAAATAGATAAAGTTATTGACATAAAAGATAGATAAAATTAAAAAAATCAAATAAAATATAGATAAACTGATCTAGATGAGAAATATATAAAATTATCAAGATAAAATTATGTATATAAAAGATAGATAAAATGATTAGATGAAAAATAGATATACTGATCTAGATAAAATTATCTAGATAAACAATAGATATAATATAGATATACTGATCTAGATAAACAATAGACATAATATAGATATACTGATCTTGATAAAAGATAGATAAAATGGTCGATAATATTATAATAAATACTGCTAAGATTGTTAATGTCTTGTTTTGTTCATACTGTCTTTGTCAGCTTTTATATAGAGCATTTCTAAAAATTTCCTTTTGTCTGTATGTGGTTCTGTATGAAGTATACGACAGTTTTCTTTATCTGGTCGGTGGTCAAGTTTTGTCATATGTTCTGATAAGGCCGTAAGGTAAGAGTTGTCAAGTAGTTGGTTGTTATGTGTGTCATGTCTTTTTTTTGAATAGTTGAGATGTATCTCCTGTGTATGCATGGGGGCAGTCTTTGCATTGTATTCTGCATATAACATTGCATCTTTGGGAATTAGTGAGGGGGTCTTTTAATTTTGAAAATTATTTAATGTAGAAATTAATAGCATTTTTAGAGCAATTTTGATGTTATAGTCTTTAAATAAGTTTTTAATTTGGTATTTAGGGTGTCCTATGTAGGTAAAAGAGTGACAAAGACAGTATGAACAAAAAACAAGACATTAACAATCTTAGCAGTATTTATTATAATATTATCTTCAAATCTTAATTCTTCTTTTTTCGTAATATCATTTTAAATTTATTTACTTAGTTAGACACGTGACATAAAAACATTCAAAATTTTATTAATTTTTTCATTTTTGTATTTTTTAAGAACTTAAGAAGCTCAGGATTCCTGGGCGAAAGCTCTACGTCATTTAATTTTCAATAAATTTTTAATAAAAAAGGATTGAAGTCTTCATTAATTTAATTGACATTACAATTTATAACAGTCCAAATGCTCTAATTAATTAGCCCAAAAGTTATTAATTAGATTATTTTCTAATTTTTTACATTTTAAAAAAAAGTCTTTCAATAAAAATTGAACTAATGCTGATAATGAGATAAAACTTGGCACATATGTTAGTCTTATACATGGCTACATTAGTGCAAAATCTTGCTAAGTTATTATAGTAGGATATGACGTCAACATAAAAAACATATTTTCCAAATAGTTTTTTTTGGAAAATATGTTTTTATGTCATATTTTTATATGATAAAATAAAAAAATATATATTTATACAAAAATACTACATCAACAGATGGATTTTTGTACAAACTCTCTAACATAAAACTGGGAGCTACGATGATAACAGTCACACATACACACAGACCACTTTGGAAAACCACTAAAGAAGCCTTAAAAACACCTGAAACGGATATTTCCGGTGACATCCCAGTTTCGGATTTTTGCTAACACAATATTTTTCCTATATTCCTACGGCGTCGATGGGGGAAAATTAAAAATTTGTTTATCTCCTAATTATAATTCGTTTAATTTTACTTTGACAAAATTTTCCCAAGTTTTACTAAATAAATATTAGCCTTATATTCATCCATAATGTTATTTTAGACATTATGGAAACTTTATCCGAAGAATATATTTATATATTCAGGGCACAGATTCCTTTGCAGCCCTCAAAATTTCCCAGCCCCGACGGTTACCAAAGAAAATTGACTCAGACCCCCCACTTTGGACTTTTTTTCAACGTGAAATCTTTTTTGAAAAAGTTTTCCTATTCAAGGGATCTCAAGATAAATTATCAAGTAATTTACATCTACCTAGGAGGGACTTAACTTAGTTTATTTAGTAAGTCCTTTTACTTAAAAATCGTGTTTTAAAATATATTTTTACAGCTAAATCAACCAATTCAATTTTGCTTCAATGCTCGATAAAAAGCGTGGAACATTAATGATGTGCTTACATTTGGTTCTAAATGTAAGATTAAAGTATTGTTCTACTTTTTACTTTTCCTCATTTAAAGCCTTAGAATAATACTATATATAGAAGGAGCACTACTGATAACACAAAAGCCGGTTCACTGGTGCAACTAAGTAATGCTGCCACCCTTACAATATACAATTTTCTAAAAAAAAGTTGGCAATACTTCCGGTTGCTGAATTATTATGTTCTATTATTAATTAATAAATGATTATTCATAAAATACTAATATAAATATCGGTGCATTACAATATTTTATGCATTTTAAATTGTAGTTTAACGTATTTATTAAAATTATATGTAAAAAGTAGTCCTCGTCAACTAAATGTAGATTGTTGTATTCCTTTTGCCATCTAAGACCGGTTTTATTAAATACTCAGCAGGTGTTTTAAGTTATTATATTTGTTCTTTACGATCTTTCTTCATTAATAGATATTTATGACAAATATTTAAAATATTGTTTTTTTGTCAGGTTGGCAGCATTACTTAGTTGCACCAGTCAACCGGCTTTCGTGTTATCAGTGGAATTACATTGTGCTTACGGTCCTGGGCTCCTTCTATATATAGTATTATTCTAAGTTTATAGCGTAGGTATATAGGAAACGTATTGTGTTTGCAAGTCTGCCTCCGTGGCCGTGAACGTAAAGGCGTTCTATTTCGGCACCGGAGGTCCGGGGTTCGCAGTCCGGACTATACTCAAAGAATTTATGAATAGTATTTGTATTAAAATGATTTCGCCAACTTTAATTAATTCTTAAAGTGTAGTAGATGCAACCCACCTGAGGTGGTTCCCGCAGGGTGAATACCCTGATGGGCCGAAAGGCCCTAAAACGGGCATTTTATTTTTATTTTTATTGTGTTAAAACCCCGAAACCAGGATGAAACCAGAACTATCCGTTTTAGACGTTTTTAAGGTCTCCTGAGTGGTTCTTGCAAAGTTGTCAAAATTGTTGTAAAAATTTCTTCAAATATCAGTCTACCGCATTTTAGGAAAATAGTTTTTCATAACGTCATTAACCCGCAATAATGATTCAGCGAAAATTTCAAATAATCATAAAAAACGGAAAAATTATGCGATCGAATTGAGATTTAGCACGCATGTAGCCATGTATAAGACTAACATATGTGCCAAGTTGCATCTCATTATCAGCATTAGTTCAATTTTTATTAAATAAATTGTGCTTTTAAAATAATTGTAAAAAATCGGAAAACAATCTAAGTGGGTTGAAATTCGGAATTCGTAGCCGCATATTTGGCGTAGGCCTCTTGTATGAAGAGGAGCTTTCTTCTCTTAGTTGGAGAGATATCCTACAATATATCAACCTTTCCAAGAGATTCATGATAGAGGTGATGTAGACTAAGGAATCGGGGCTGGCAAGAAGGGCCCAAAAACGTGGCCTATTTGCCAAGCTTTGCCACCCTACCCTATTACTACTACTACTACTAGCATTAACAAGCTGGAGTTACAATGATACTTAGACATATTCGTCAAACTACTTAAAATCGGCACTTATTTACTTGGTTCCCAACCTCAATTTATCTGAAAAAATCTAATGGATTTGGGTATAAGGAACTAGGAGGACTGTCTAAATTCCATTAAAATCCCCAGTTTCAATGGTACTTACTTACTTTGGTCCCCATTTTATGTTAGGAACCAAGGGTACTTTCGCACTATATTATCGTATTTACGTCATTATCAATCTTTTGTTTTTCCCCCTTCTCAATCCCATACAATAGCCCCTTTGCTTTTCATCATCCCCTATTAAGATTGTCAAATAATTTCTTTTATATAATTTAGTAAATATATACCCAAGTGAATAATTGCCTTATATCGCCATATTTATTTGGGTCCCAACTTTATGTTGGGAACCAAGTAAATAAGTACCAAAATCACCTAAAATATACAATAATGTTGATATCCTGATTTGGGATTTTCTGCAAACACAATACTTTTCCTATAAGCCTTCAGTAAGAAAACAAAAAAACTAAAAATGTACTATGAATAAGACAGCGCAAGTGGAGTAAATCTTAATAAAAAGCATCAGTCTCTCCACAAAATATATTTAAATAAGCAAACCGGCTTTTAACCCACAAAGGTCATCTTCAGGCCTATATAAAACAAACAATAAATAGGACTTAGCAAATCTAAAAAGTTAAAAAGTCAAATAGATTAAAAGGAAACAAAATAAATAAAATAAAAATTAAAAAAAAACAAAAAAAAAAAAAAAAAAAAAAACATTAAAATAAAATTAATGGACTGATAAATGAATCTCTCTTCAGTCGCAGTCATAACTAGCAAGGACTCACAGGCTCAATGATTCTCTTCTCACCGGTCAGTCTTATTCATTCATTTATATTAATTTTATTTTAATGTTTTTTTTTTTTTTTTTTTTTTTTTTTTTTTTTTATTTTATTTATTTTGTTTTCCTTTTAATCTATTTGTCTTTTTAACTTTTTAGATTTGCTAAGTCCTATTTATTGTTTGTTTTATATAGGCCTGAAGATGACCTTTGTGGGTTGAAAGCCGGTTTGCTTATTTAAATATATTTTGTGGAGAGACTGATGCTTTTTACTAAAAATGTATTTTATGGAAAAGGAAATTTCAATTCGATTGAATCAAAACTTCCAGGATTGAAAAATCCACAAAAAGATCAAAAGATATTTAAGAGGACAGTATTCCTCCATTTCTCTCTCCGATTTATTTTGCGTCAGGATAGTTGAAAAAGTCCTTAAAAGAGTTACATTTCCTTCTAAAATATAAATTAATTTTCAATTTATTTATCTCTTTTTAAATAAAAAAATCTAAAAATAGATAATTTTGACGTCAAATCTCAATTAAATTTGAGAATTAATCTATTTATTCTTATCTCTGTATTGGAGTCATCTTCGTCAATATTGATGCCCCTTCATCTTTCCTCTTGCAGCTTCCATCTTAAGTGTAACACCATTAATCTTTTATTGCATTTTTCATCTTTCGTGTTACCGAACTACTCAAAGGAGGGTTTTAGCATAAGAAAATATAAAATCTTTTAATTTTTCCTCGCTTATTCCGTATGATTATAGGATAGGAGAAGCATTTGTAGTTTCCTATAATCATACAGAAATCACGTCTGCCTCCGTGGCCGTGATCGTAAAGAGCGTTCGATTTCGGCACCGGATGTCCGGGGTTCGCAGCCCAGGTTATGCTCTAAGATTTTATGAATAGTATTTGTATTAAAATTTCGCCAACTTTCATTAATTCTAAGAATTAATTAAAGTTAGCAAAATAGATGCAACCCACCTGAGTGGTTCCCGCAGGGTGAATACCCTGATGGGCCGAAGGCACTAAAACGGAAATTTTATTTTATTTTATTTATACAAAAATCACAAAAGCGCGAAAAACTCCGTAACCGTGAGGTCACCTATCCGTTCCAGGTGTTTTTAAAGTGGTTTTCGCAAAGTTGTTTGTCTGTATTTGTGTGTTTCTGTTATCATCATATCTTCCAGTGTATTTACGGTACAGAGTTAAATATCTTGTTTATTATTCTGAAAAAACAGAATTATTATGGGCATTGTTATTAATAAATGAAAAAAACAGAATTACGGTAAATGAAGAAAAACAGAATTATATGGGCATTGTTATTAATAAATGAAAAAACAGATATTAATTATGGGCATTGTTATTAATATAAATGATAATAAAAAATTATTAAAAGGTATTTTTATTTTAATTATAATTGAATACAGATTATTATATGCATTGTTATTAATGAAATGAAACAGAATTATTATTAGGGCATTTTTTTTCTATTAATGAATGAAAAACAGAATTTTATTACAGCATTGTTATATAATAATAAATAGAATTAAAGCATGAAATGGATATTATTGAGGTCATTGTTTTTTAATGAATGAAAACAGATTATTATGGGCATGAATGAATTATTATATGGCATTGAATGAAAACAGAATTTAATTATTAGGCTGCATTGATTATAATGAAAACAGAATTATTATGGGCATTGAATTGAAACAGAATTATTAGGATTATTAATTGGCTAGGCATGAAATGAAACAGATTATTATATTATGGGCATTTGTTATTATGAATGAAAACAGAAATTGAATGAGGCATTAATAAATGGAAAACAGAATTAATTATGGCATTGCAATGAATGATAACAGAATTATTATTATAGGTATTTTTATTAATAAATGAAAACAGAATTAGTATGGGCATTGTTATTAATGAATGATAACAGAATTATTGTGGTCTGTATTTGTGTGTTTCTGTTATCATCATATCTCCCAGTGTATTTATGGTACATAGTTAAATATCTTGGTGCAAAATTTAATTGTTTAAATAATCAGCTCTACCGTCGATACTTGCTGTTGGATGTGAATATCCCTTGACCGGTTTTGGTTTAACGCCCTCATCAGGATGCAGGGCAGTACTTGAGCTCTCAACTAATAAAGTTATATCAGTGAATAACTTCTAGTTTCAGTGAGCACGACGTGCCCTCCATTGGGGGGGGGGGGCAGTCGAGCAGTTGTTGCAAAAAAAAATTATAAACTATGGTTCAGACGAAAAAAACATTTTTTTTAAATAACTTTATAAAATTATTTAAAATTGTGTATAAAAAATAATTAACTAATTTTAAATTTTTTTTTATTTATTATAATTTAGAGTAAAAAAAGTAATTTTTGTCTTAAAAAACTAAATTTCTTTTATTAGTTCGACATATTAACTTTGATATTATTAGTGAAATAAAAACTAAAATGTCCGCCTTATTTAGTTCAGTTCAATAATAATTTGTATTTTGTTTTATTCTTTAAGTCTATTTGAATAAAACTAGTTTTGATTTGTACTTTAAGTGCTTTGTTTTTTAAACAAGAGATAAACCTTTATTATAAGTGTTTATAATACAAACATACATATATGTATGTATACACACATGTATATATATATATTTATATTTATATATATATATATATATATATATATATATATATTATATATATATATATTATATTATATATATATATATATATATATGTATGTATGTATTGATGGGGTTCCTACCCCCTTCAGGCAACCCTGGCTACGCCCATGCTCTAAACATGAGAGTAAATGATCTTTAGAGGGATATTCATATCCATCAACAAGTTTTGACGGTATCTGATTCTTCAATTACTTCTTTAACAGGTGGTAAAAATAACAAACATTGAATTATTATGAGGATTCTTATAAATGAATGGGACAGAATTATTATGGGCATTGTTATTAATGAATGAAAACAGAATTATTATGGGCATTGTTATTAATGAATGAAAACAGAAAAATTGTAAGCATTTTTAGTAATGAATGAAAACAGAATTATTATGGGCATTGTTATTAATGAATGAAAACAGAATTATTATGGGCATTGTTATTAATGAATGAAAACAGAATTATTATGGGCATTGTTATTAACGAATGAAAAAACAGAATTATTATAGACAATTGTTATTAATGAATGAAAACAGAATTATGATAGGCATTTTTATTAATGAATGAAAACAGAAATATTATGGGCATTGTTATTAATGAATGACAACAGAAATATTATGGGCATTGTTATTAATGAATGAAAACAGAAATATTATGGGCATTGTTATTAATGAATGAAAACAGAAATATTATGGGCATTGTTATAATGAATGAAAACAGAAATATTATGGCAGAAATATTATGGGCATTGATATTACTATTATTATAATTACGTCCTATAATTTTTACTTGCTGACGTTTCTATTAGATTGATTCTTGTGAAAACTTCTCAAACCTATTTCTGAACTCATATTTTGACTTTTTGTTCTTAAATATGATTTAGTTTTACTACTTGCAATTAAATATTAATATTTTTATTTATTTCGTACCTTTACAATTTTTTCTTATGTTACAGAAAGTTAAGATGAAGGATACAATTTAAGTCGATAGTCTAGCAACATGATGTCGACAGCTAGGAAATAATCTTATCCGACAAGGCAACGAACAAATAAAAATTCTGAGGTAGAAAAATATTTCAGTTCTTAAGTCCTAAGATAAAATATTAGATTTATTTTCTAGATTCTTTTCTTTTTAGCGAATTTCATTTGAAATAAAAATCGTTAATAAAATAGCTCGTTTGGGCCAGACGCCCCGGATTGAAACACGGACCGTTTTTGATATCCCTGATCAATTAGATATCACGAAAAAGAATAATAAGTAAGTTTAGCTGTGGAATCAATCAATAAAAAGAATTAAAAGAAACTGTTTTAGAATAATAATGTATTTACAGAGTCAACATTTAGTTTTAACAAACATCATCAGTGCCGGTTTGTCAAGAAGACAAAGTCAACCAACAGACATATTTAAGTTTTAAAGTTCAGTTCAAGAAGACATACAACTAAAGAAAGGAGGTCAAGAGACTACCAAAAAGGACTAGGTCAAAGAGACTTATACTCAAAGAAAGGACTAGGGTCAGAGACTTATACTTAAAGAAAGGACTAGGGTCAAAGAGACTTATACTTATAATGAAGGACTAGGTCTAAGAGACTACTAAAGAAAGGACTAGGGTCAAAGAGACTTATACTACCAAAGAAAGGACTAGGGTAAAAGAGACTTATACTACTAAAGAAATTATTAGGGTCAAATAGAGTTATACTACTAAAGAAAGAACTAGGGTCAAAGTGACTATACTACTAAAGAAATTATTAGGGTCAAATAGAGTTATACTACTAAAGAAAGAACTAGGTCAAAGAGCTTATACTTCTATAAAATGGACTAGGGTTAAAAGAGACTTATACTTCTATAAAATGGACTAGGGTCAAAGAGACTTATACTTCTATAAAATGGACTAGGGTCAAAGAGATACTTCTATAAAATGGACTAGGGTCAAAGAGACTTATACTTCTATAAAATGGACTAGGGTCAAAGAGACTTATACACTAAAGAAAGGACTAGGGTCAAAGAGACTATATACACAAAGAAAGGACTAGGGTAAAAAGAGACTTATACTACTAAAGAAAGAACTAGGGTCAAATAGAGTTATACTACTAAAGAAAGAACTAGGGTCAAAGAGACTTATACTACCAAAGAAAGGACTAGGGTCAAAGAGACTTATACTACTAAAGAAATTATTAGGGTCAAATAGAGTTATACTACTAAAGAAAGGACTAGGGTCAAAGAGACTTATACTACTAAAGAAATTATTAGGGTCAAATAGAGTTATACTACTAAAGAAAGAACTAGGGTCAAAGAGACTTATACTACTAAAGAAATTATTAGGGTCAAATAGAGTTATACTACTAAAGAAAGAACTAGAGTCAAAGAGACTTATACTTCTATAAAAGACTAGGGTCAAAGAGACTTATACTTCTATAAAATGGACTAGGGTCAAAGAGACTTATACTTCTATAAAATGGACTAGGGTCAAAGATACTTATACTTCTATAAAATGGACTAGGGTCAAATAGAGTTATACTACTAAAGAAAGAACTAGGGGTCAAAAGGAGACTTATACTTCTATAAAATGGACTAGGTCAAAGAGACTTATACTTCTATAAAATGACTAGGGTCAAAGAGACTGTTATACTTCTATAAAATGGACTAGGGTCAAAGAGACTTATACTTCTATAAAATGGACTAGGGTCAAAGAGACTTATACTTCTATAAAATGGACTAGAGTCAAAGAGACTTATACTTCTAAAAAATGGACTAGGGTCAAAGAGACTTATACTTCTATAAAATGGACTAGGGTCAAAGAGACTTATACTTCTATTAAATGGACTAGGGTCAAAGAGACTAGACTTCTATAAAATGTACTAGAGTCAAAGGAATTATACTTCTATAAAAATGGACTAGAGTCAAAGAGACTTATACTTCTAAAAATGGACTAGGGTCAAAGAGACTTATACTTCTATAAAATGGATGGGTCAAAGAGGACTTATACTTCTATTAAAGGACTAGGGTCAAGAGACTTATACTTCTATAAATGGACTAGGGTCAAAAGAGACTTATACTTCTATAAAATTGGACTAGTAAGAGACTTATACTTCTATAAAATGGACTAGGGTCAAAGAACTTATACTTCTATAAAAATGGACTAGGGTCAAAGAGACTTAATACTCTATAAAATGGACTAGGGTTAAAGAGACTTATACTTCTATAAAATGGACAAGGGTCAAAGAGACTTATACTACCAAAGAAAGGACTAGGGTAAAGAGACTTATACTACTAAGAAAGAACAGTCAAAGAGACTTATACTTCTAAAAATGGACTAGGGTCAAAGAGACTTATACTTCTATAAAATGGACTAGGGTCAAAGAGACTTATACTTCTATAAAATGGACTAGGGTCAAAGTACTTATACTTCTATAAAATGGATAGGGTCAAATAGAGTTATACTACTAAAGAAAAATGGGTCAAAGAGACTTTACTGCTATAAAATGGACTAGGGTCAAAGAGACTTATACTTCTATAAAATGGACTAGGGTCCAAAGAGACCTTATACTTCTATAAAATGGACTAGGGTCAAAGAGACTTATACTTCTATAAAATGGACTAGGGTCAAAGAGACTTATACTTTATAAAATGGATAGGGTAGTCATGAGACTTTTATACTTCTATTAATGGACTAGGGTCAAAGAGACTTATACTTCTAAAAATGTACTAGAGTCAAAGAGACTTATGACTTCTATAAAATGGACTAGAGTCAAAAGGACCTTATACTTCTATAAAATGGACTAGGGTCAAAGAGACTTATACTTCTATAAAATGGACTAGGGTCAAAGAGACTTATACTTCTATAAAATGGACTAGGGTCAAAGAGACTTATACTTCAACTAGGTCAAAGAGACTTATACTTCTATAAAATGGACTAGGTCAAAGAGACTTTATACTTCTATAAAATGGACTAGGGTCAAAGAGACTTATAACTTCTATAAAATGGACTAGGTCAAAGAGACTTATACTTTATTAAAATGGATAGGGTCAAAGAGACTTATACTTCTATAAAAGGAACTAGGGTTAAAGGATTAATCTATAAAATACTGGGTCTATTATAAATGGACTAGGGTCAAAGAGACTTATACTTCTATAAAATGGAACTAGGTCAAAAGACTTATATAGGACAGGTAAAAGAGACTCTATACTACTAAAGAAAGACTAGGGTCAGAAGGACTTATACTACTAAAGAAAATTATTTAGGGTCAAATTAGAGTGTATACTACTAAAGAAAGAACTAGGTCAAAGAGACTTATTACTTCTATAAAAATGGACTAGGTTCAAAGAGACTTATTACTTCTTAAAATGGGAACTAGGGTCAAAGGAATCTTATACTACTAAAGAAAGGACCTAGGTCAAAGAGACTTTACTACAAAGACAAGACTAGGAGGGTAAAAGAGACTTATACTACTAAGAATAAGAACTAGGGTTCAAAGGAGACTTTATACTTTACTAAAGAATTATAGGGTCAAATAGAGTTATTACTACTAAAGAATTATTAGGGGTCAAATTAGAGTTATACTTACTAAAGAAAGAAACTGGGTCAAAGAGACTATATTCTTATAAAAATGGACTAGGTTCAAAAAGAGACCTTATACTACTATAAAATGGACTAGGGTCAAAGAGACTTTACTTCTATAAAATGACTAGGGTCAAAGGACTTAACTTCTATAAAATGACTAGGGTCAAAGAACTTATTACTTCTATAAATGGACTAGGGTCAAAGAGACTTATACTTCTATAAAATGACTTAGGAGTCAAAGAACTTATACTCTATTAAAATGGACTTAGGGTCAAGAGACTTATACTTCTATAAAATGGGACTAGGGTCAAAGAGACTTATACTTCTATTAAAATGGGACTAGGTTAAAGAGACTTATACTTTCATATAAAATGGACTAGGGTCAAAGAGAACTTATACGTCTATAAATGGACTAGGGTCAAAGGACTTATACTTCTATAAATGACAGGTCAAAGGAGACTTATACTTCTATAAATGGACTAGGTTCAAAGAGACTTATACTCTAAAAAATGGAACCCTTAGGGTCAAAGAGACTTATACTACTAAAGAAAGGGATAGGGTCCAAAGATAACTTATACCTACCAAAGAAAGGACTAGGGTAAAAGAGACTTATACTACTAAAGAAAGAACTAGGGTCAAATAGAGTTATACTACTAAAGAAAGAATAGGGTCAAAGAGACTTTATACTACCTAAAGAAAGGACTAGGGTCAAAGAGACTTATACTATAAAGAAATTATTAGGGTCAAATAGTAGTTATACTACTAAGAAAGGACTAGGGTCCAAAGAGGACTTAAACTACTAAAGAAATTATTAGGGGTCAAATTAGAGTGTTACTACTAAAGAAAGAACTAGGGTCAAAGGAGACTTATACTACTAAAGAAATTATAGGGTCCAATAGAGTTATACTTACTAAAGAAAAACTAGAGTCAAAGAGACTTTATACTTCTATAAATGACTAGGGTCAAAGAAGACTTATACTTTCTATAAAAATGAATAGGGTCAAAGAGACTTATTTTACTTCTATAAAATGTTTACTAGAGTAAAAGAGACTTATACTTCGTATAAAATGGACTAGGGTCAAAGATGGACTTTACTTCTATAAATGGACTAGGGTTTAAAGAGACTTATACTTCTATAAAATGGACTAGGTCAAAGAGGACTATCTTCTATAAAATGGCTAGGGTCAAAGAGACTTATACTCTATAAAATGGACTAGGGTCAATGAGACTTATACTTCATAAAATGGATAGGTTCAAAGAGGACTTATACTACTAAAGAAAGGGACTAGGGCAAAGGAAGACTTATACACCAAAAAGACAGGGGTAAAGAGACTTATAACTACTAAAGAAAGAACTAGGGTCAATAGAGTGTATACTACCTAAAGAAAGAACTAGGGTCAAACAGACTTATACTACCAAAGAAAGGACTAGGGCAAAGAGACTTATACTACTAAAGAAATTATTAGGGTAAATAGAGTTATACTTACTAAAGAAAGGAGATCTAGGTCAAAGAGATTATACTTACTAAGAAATTATTAGGGTCAAATAGAAGTTTCTACTAAAGAAAGAACTAGGGTCAAAGAGACTTAACTACTAGAAGAAATTAATTAGGGTCAAATAGAGTTATACTACTAAAGGAAAACTAGGGTTCAAGAGACTATACTTCTATTAAAATGGACTAGGGTCAAAGAGACTTAACTTTCTATAAATGGACTAGTGGTCAAAGAGATTATACTTCTTATAAAATGGACTAGGGTCAAGAGACTTATACTTCTATAAAATGGATAGCGGTCAAAGAGACTTATACTTCTATTTAAAATGGACTAGGGTCAAAGAGACTTATACTTTCTATAAAAATGGACTTAGGGTCAAGAGATTTAATACTTCTATAAAATGGACTAGGGGGTCAAAGAGACTGTATTACTTTCTATAAAAATTACCTAGAGTCAAAGAGACTTTTACTTCTATAAGTTTTTTTCTTATATTTTTGTTAATACAAAAATAACCTTATAATCGACTACACAGATAGTTTATTTTATGTAAAAGGGACCTCCCCTGTAAGTAAAAAAAAATAAGGTGCAATGTATTAATATAATAGGGGAAGGTTTTAGATTAGGGGGTAGTGGTTAGTGGGGGGGTGTAGGAGTGGGGTTGTTATCAAAGGAGGGTAGCATTAGCTTTGTTTTTCAGTCAGTTGTTTGGACTACCAAAGTATCAACAAAGGCGTAGTCCATCACATTCACCCGCGTCGTATTTCCCGTCTTCCCCCCCAAGTTTCCCAGTTCTACGTTTATTTACGCGTGTGAAATCCCCCCCGAAGTGTCCCCCCTATAAGTATATATGGGTTGTCAAATTTAAAAAATAATAATGTCCGCCGGCAGTTGTTCTTATCAAGAAAAGACAAGCTATGGGTGTTTAAAGGAAAGTAAACGAAGACTTGGATTATCTTGTAAGTTTAATTTTTATTATTCGTAAATTAAAATTACCTACATGATCGTCAGTAATTATTGATTGATGGAAAGATAAAAAACATATTATAAATATGTTGGTCGCCTACAGGTATCTCTTAGTCGATCGAATCTAAATCTAATTAGAAAATTTTATTGATTAAAACAATCTTATGAAAAAATTGTATTAACTACATGACAATTTGCTGATTCAACAAGGTTTTTGACAAAAAAACGGATTTGATTATTTTCTTCGTTCTAAGACTTTTGCCACTATTAATTTACATATGGTCTTTCTTTAATACTTGTAAACAACTTTTGTTCTAATTTTCAATGTAAATGTCTCTAAAAAACATCATTTGCTCTTTTGTTAATTGTAAAATTATTCTGCATTATGCGTCATGAGATAACGTTTTAATATTTTAATTATTTTTCTAATTTAAATATTTTTATTGTGCCTTGTGAAATAACAGTTGACTTGTAATAGGGATAATTTTTGATTGATAATTAAAACATATTATCGATAATGGGTGTATTTAATTTAAATTTTATAATGGTTAAAATAATAAAACAATTATTGTGTTTCAGTGCGGTTTCTATTTGTTTTGCGTTTAAGTTTTCATTTTGGTATAATTGATAAAGATATGAACCAAATTCTTTATCATATTTTGTATATTTTGTATGTTAGGTTATTGTTGTGTTATGGTTATATTTCGAGTTGGGTTGCATCAATTGTATGTGAATTATCTTTGTTATTAGATATCGTTATTTTTTTTTATCTGTAGTTTGTTCATGGACGTCATTAATTAAATTTATTGGTGCTAATGTTTTTACGTACTTGTATGTGTTTGCTCTTAAGTGACACAGACTAGTCTCGAAGGTAAACAATGGCATGAGAAGCCTATTGGTTATCATTCTATGTTAACCTGCGGTATTCTTGATTGGCCCTATCACATTAAGAAATTACTATAGAAAGGGTTAACTTTTTCTGACAATCGAAAATATCTTCGATTAAATATGAGTTAAAAATAACTTACGTATTACAATACCTTAATATTTTAGAACTTTTTATTACAAAACAAAACCGACTATGAGTAATTTATTTATAACCTTAATAGACTCTTAAATGGGTTTTCAAGAGGGTTTAATGCAATTACCTGAAGAAAAATTTCTAGCCATTGAGATATATTACTAGAGAGACCCTATTAAGTTAAATTTTGAAAATCAAAAAGTAACTGACACCTCGCTTATAAATACTATAATTAATCAGTACCAAATTTCAGTAACTTATACAGCTAGAGCGTTAAAAAATACAAATCAGAATGCAAGGAATGGATGCGGCAAGCCGAAAAAGAATTGATTTATTAATAACCTTACTCACTCTAGAGGATGTTTTCAATTGGCAGGTTACACTAAGCGCCTGAGAGCACCAAAAGGACGTTCAGGACTCGCAATGAAAGGAGATGGCTATGCTCCCTCTAGTATATATCTCTATGTTTAAGTTTCTATTGTATTGAGATAGGGTATTCCCCCTCCCAGTGATATAACTTTGTAGGGGCTATCTGGGATATCAGCATTTTTATTTTAACACTTTTGGTTTTCTCCCTGACCTGATGTCTTGAATTAATGAGATATGAGTCAAAGTATTAAATTAGTTTATGCGCATTTTGTTTACCTTTTGTGCCCTACTACACCACCAGGCTCTTCACAAGGAACTAGTTTATCTTACTTACCTGAAAGGTTAGCCCTCTTTAGACTTCAAACATGCTTGTCATTCAACTTTACTTGAGCTTATAATAGCTTAATGGTATTTTTATCGAAGGCTACAGCTTTACAACGTTTAAATTCGACTCAAATTGCGATAAATATCAGCATAATTTTTATCTCAAAAGTCAAAACCATTTAGCCTTAATGTAGCGTCAAAAACAATTTATTAGCCTCCCCCAAAAAATCATTTTTGTTAAAACATTAATTCATGAAATTACCCCCCAAATCATTATTTATTTTAAAGGGTATTTTCCTACAAAATTACTTTAGGACTCAAAAAATATTATGTCAGGACGATAAACCAATTAATCTTGACATCTAGTTGAATTTATAGTAACTCAGTAAAATCTGTCCACAAAATACTTAAATTTTTATCTTCTAATTTATATAGTAGCTGTTCCTTCGTCTTTTATTTATCGACTTAACTTATTTAAATTCTTTGCAATTTGAAACTATTTTAGTTATATTTTGTATCATTAAATTTAACCTTAAAAACAATTATTGAGGCCACTTGTTTAATAATTAAGCTTAATTTTCTTGAACTTCGCAAATAAGCATTAATTGAATATTTAAAGTACGATGATATTAAATTTAATTGGGGGTTTTGTACTTCTCATTGTTTGTTCAATTTATTTTTTATTTATTCTTTTTATTTCTAAACATATTTATTCTATATATAAGGCTACGTTTTTAGCTGATTTAAAAAAAATTATTTCTATGATTTTTTTGGCTCCATAATAGTGTGCATATTATACACCTGCCAATGTATAGAAGAGTTATAATTGTCAACGCTTCAGCATACAAAGATTGAATACTTCAAATAATAATAAATTACGATTAATCTTTGTATATATTTTTTATTAGATCTTACTTCAGAATGTGTGTTCATATACTAATCTTTCTTAAAACTTAATTAAATAAATCAATAATTTACTTAACAATTGCCTTTTTAAAATAATTATTTGTTTGTAAAACAATGTATTACACGCACAAAACTTCAAAATTAAAACTTTAACTTACTCGCGTGCGTTTACTTCGTTCATCCAAGTAGCTATTGACTTAATATTTGCTTTATATATTCTTCTAAGTTTTGCCGACTTACAATTGCGCTTGATAGGAACGTTGAACATAAAAAAATTTGATAGTATAAAACATAATTAAAGCACCGTCTCGAAACACGCAATGATAATTTAAAAAAAAAATTTTATTACAGTGCAAACTTCTATATTTATATTGTTGAAGAAAGTTTATTAAATTTTATTAATTTTATTTTTTACAAAATTAATTCCTTATCATGAATTTTACAGGAATTTAAAATTAAGTAATACGTAATCAATATAGTTTCTAACAATTTTAACGGAACTGTAGTTAACTATTTAATTACTTATTAAGTACCATATAAGGTACTAAGAACCTTCACTTGCTTTATTTAATTGTTATATTATATTTTCTTTATTTGATTTCTACCCTTAGAGGAAACCTTTTATTTCACAAATTGTTTGTATTTAAATGTTTTACTTAAAGATTATGAACTTACCTAAAGTTGCATCTATAACTTCTC
>JACMZG010000032.1:626252-629968 GCA_018340805.1 Microvelia longipes | reverse complement strand
ATTATAGCTTTGTTTATTGATCAAATAATCGTAAATGGCATGTTATTAGATTTATGCTGTCCCAAGTTGTGTGGGTTGGGTTTTTTTTTTTTTATCATACAATAATCATACAATAATTCATCATACAATAATACAATATTTTATATACAATAATCAGTAACATTATAACCATGTTTAAAAAACCTGAAGGGTTTATACAAAAATAACATATTTTTTTCGAATCGGGAAAACATTTCCAATATTTCCTAAGGAAATTGTTATTTTCCCTTGGTTTGACCGCCCCTCTGTTACCAACTCAAAAGAAAATACATTTTTCCAACATTTTCTTTACTCTGCCCTTTTGAGAAAAGTTGAGGGAAACATAAAAGATGATAAATTATCTATTGAAACGTACAGCTAAGAAATTTTAAAAACATATTATATATTTTTACTTTTCCTTATTTATGCCGTAGGACAAGTATTGTGTTGCAAAAAAAATCCGAAACCGGGATGTCACCTGAAAAAATATACTTAAGTTTCAATTTTTGAGGTAAAATGTCCAATTTTTATACTCCGGATTTCGGACAGTTATTTCTGCCAGAATAGCGGTATTAGTCAAAAATATGCCAGGGGCAAAATGTCTTGTATTTATCTGTAGAACCCAAAAAGCCTATTTAATGTTTACCTTCCAATTAACATTTTCGTATTTTTTTTTTTGGCAAAAATCGGTGCTGCCGTCCACTCTCGAAGTTAACACCAAAAAGAAATAAAAGAAAAAGAAAAAAAAGACACCACCAAAAAGAAACAAAAGAAAAAAAGACACCACCAATAGAAATATAAGAAAAATACACACCAAAAAGAAATAAAAGAAGAAATAAAAAAAAGACCACCAAAAAGAAATAAAAGAAGAAATAAAAAAGACACCACCAAAAAGAAATAAAAGAAAATAAAAAAGACACCACCAAAAGAAAAAAAGAAAATAAAAAAGACACCACCAAAAAGAAAAAAAAAAAGAAATTAAAAAGACACCACCAAAAAGAAATAAAAGAAGAAATAAAAAAGACACCACCAAAAAGAAATAAAAGAAAACACCAAAAGAAACAAAAAGAAATAAAAGGAAAAAAAAAATAAAAAAGAAATAAAAAGAACCACAAAAAAGACAATAAAAAGAAGAAATAAAAAAGACACCACCAAAAAGAAATAAAGAAAAATAAAAAGACACAATAAAAGAAAAAAAAATAAAAGAAATAATAAAAGAAAAAGAAATAAAAGAAAAAAAAAGACACCACCAAAAAGAAAAAAAAGACACCACCAAAAATAAATTCCCTTTAGTCAAAAAAGTACCCCAGGATTTATTAATGTATGTTTAATTGTACAAAATTTAAGAGGGAGGAGGCCTTTTGGTCCACCTTGTATAAGTTAAAACTATACAATAATTCTGCAGAGGTTTGCAAACCGGACCAACTACCTTAGTAATGCTTACATCCCTCCTGTTCTGCGGCATCCATTTATTTCTCACAAGTCATGTTTCTGTTGCAGGTTAGAAAACGTTGTGTTCCAAAAATTTTTTATTTTTCCTCATTTATACCGTACGTATATAGGAACAAGTATTGTGTTTGAAAAAAATCCGAAACCGGGATTATCCGTTTCAGGTGTTTTAAGGCCTCCTGAGTGGTTTTCACAAAGTTGTGTGTGTATGTCTGCTATCATCGTAGCTCCTAGTGTATTTATATTAGAGAGTTGAAACTCGCTCCAAAAATCAATCTGTTGGTTTAGTTGTGCTATCCAGAAAACAATATTATGGCGTCATCAACCCGCAATGATGGCTCAACAAAAAAATTTGAAAAAAACATAAAACGCGATAAAATATTACGATCATATATACAAGGGTCTTGAGTAAAGGGGATGACGCACTAAGTCGATTTACCGTACAAAATAGTGACCCCATCGAAAACCAAACAAATAGAGAGAATTCAACACGAAACACTCGTCAAAAAAACCAACTGCAAACATGCTTGGTACAATCTTGCGCATGCTTAAATTCTCATAACAGCGCAGGTCTTAAAAATTTTAGAGGAAAATTTACCTCTCAATGGTTTCCTATTGTTTATTGCTTGAGAAGTTTATAAGAACACGCTTAAATTATCACTCACTGAAGTGGCAAAGTATAATCCAAAATTTAAAATTTAATAAGCACATATGATTTAACAAGCACCACAAATGTAGCAATCACGAGAAGCACAGAAGAAAGTTGAGAAGCAAACTTGACAACCTTGCTACATTACATAACCTGCGTTTGGCACATTTTTATCATTATAACCAAGGGGAAGGTAAATTTGCTCCTATTTACCTATCTCATACAACTTCCATGGGGTCAGAAATGTTAATGCGTCATCCCCTTTATTCAAGATCCTTGGATACATACTGTAATTTTTGATCAACAATCGCTTCAATCTTATTTTCACTTGCGTTCGTGTCCTACTCCATTGCTCATTTTAGCGCAAAGTTCAATTTAAAAACATTAATTTATTCAATTGACAGTGCGTTCAAATTTGGAAATACACATACATCTAAAACGGATTGTTAGCGAATTCATTCTAAGAAAATTATCTAAAAATTTAACAACTTTAAAATATCAATAATATTTATTTTTGTTCACTATCAAAAATCGAAAAAATAGTTAGGCAGGGAGTTTCAGTTCACTTTATTCCCTGTTGTACAGAACGTGAAATACAAAACTATTTAAATACATTATATTTAAATATATTATAATACAACAATAACACTATAATAATAGAATTAAACAATATATTTTATATTAATATATACATTTGCAGGTATAGAGAAATTAGATAAGGATAGACAATAGATTAATTTAGAATAATTAATTATGAGAAATAGCGTCGAGAAGACAATAGACAGAATATAATTAATCATGATCAATAGTTAAAGACACATTTTGATAAAACGGCTTATAGAAACTTAATAAAACAATCTGTATTTTATCCAATGTCTTTAAGCAAAGGGAATGAGAAAATATAAAAATTTACCGACCCCACAAACGTTTTAGGAAAAAAGTTGAGTAGAAAGTTAGTTTTAGCTACGAACACTAAAATTAATTTAGGTCAGCTTTCGACTGTTAACAGTCATCAATACCATTTAGAAATAAAAACTTGACGTCGTAAAAAAAGAGTCTCCCTTGGTGTAGTGGTTAAGGTACGCGGCCAATACTCAGATTAAATGGACTTTAAACTTCCGAGTTTATTTAGTCATGGTTTCAATCCCAGCACCGGCCTCTGGGATTTTTATAAGAAGGATAAAAATTCTGCGTACTACGTCCTTTAGAAGGGACGTAAAGCCGGTGGTCTCGAGCCTGTGCGTTGTCAGGTACTTGTTAAAGATCCCTTACCCTAAATGAAACTGGGTATAGGCAAAATTAGGACCCTCATAGTAGATTCATTATAAACTATACTGTTTCTGCCTTGTAGTTTAAAGTGTGTTGAGCTTTGGTTTAACAGTGAGGGGACGTGTTGTTCTTAGTTTTGACTAGACTATAGATTCAGTGAAAATATGTATGATACTTGAAAAAAGCATGAGAGGAACCCATAAAAATTCACGGCTCTTCTGTCTAGATAGATGAAATATACCTACACTTGAAATTAAAAGGAGTAAAACACTATCTTAGGGAGCTGGCAAAAAGAACCCAACAACGTGGCCTACTTGCCTGGTAGTTACTA
>JACMZG010000032.1:611252-616252 GCA_018340805.1 Microvelia longipes | reverse complement strand
ATTTAAAATTAAAATAATATTTTTTTTACAGCGTAATATATTTTTTAAACACATTTAATAATTTTATAAGCAAAACACTCTTTCGGAAAGATACAAATATGGACGCTATGATTTGTCGACGCAATGATTTGTCGACACTATGATTTGTCAATGGAATGATTTGTCGACGAAGTGATTTGTCGACGGAACGATACGGAGCCGATTATAGTTCAAGAGCCAGGCCTAAAAAATGTGACTCATTTTGTACTCCTTCAAAACAATTTTTTTTTTGAATGCATACCTTAAATTATGATGAAAAATTAAAGTCTGCCTATCCAGAGTGAAGTCCATTACATAAATGCGCTCGCTCAAAGAATTGGAAAATTGTACAAATTCTAGTTTTCTTGAAATAAGTGCTTCCCTGTAGGTCGTGTGCAAAACATGAAGAGATCATTCAGGAAATCTGATAATATGCTCTATAAAATTAGTATTTTTTCATCAAAATCGGATAATTACATTGAATAATATGGCATTTTTTAAATGGCCAAAAAATATACAAAAAGCCAATATTTTTTCAAATAGATACGTTGACTTTGCATAAATTAACATTTTTTGGTGTTTATTTATTTATTTGTTTGAACAGGCAATGCCCAACAATTACAATATAACAACAGAATGTGAAGAAAAAAAATAATAAAAAAGTACAAATAATTAACAGTTTTATAAACATATTTTTACACAAAATGTGTTTTAGAAAGAGCCATAAGTTGGTTGCAGTCATCAGATTTTTATGATTAAATACTCGTTTTATTGAACATTTTATCACCTTTAAAAATGATCTCTTCATGTTTTGCACACGACCCACAGGGAACCACTTCAAGAAAACTGTAATTTGTGCGATTTTATAAAATTTTGAGCATGCGCAATCATATGAAGGGCTCCACTCTGGATAGGCAGACTATGTTTTTCCTTCATAATTAAAGGTACATTTTCAGAAAAATGGTTTGAAGTAGTACAAAATGAGTTTACATTTTTCCTGGTCCGGCTCTTTGGCTATTGGTACGAGAAGTCTCTTCTAGCAAATCTACTTTGGCAAAAATTCGCTAATGGAATAAGCGTCTATTTTTAAAATGAGATAGCAACATAAAAAGTTACCTTTTTTTTCTTATACGTCTCATTTTTCTGAAGCTTAAATTTTTCAAAGGTTAATTTTGCTTTTAGCCGAAGCAATCTGAGGTTCTTTACGTCACTTTTTACTATTGTAAGAACAGCTTTATTGAAATAACAGAAGCTATGTCATTTTTATATCTGTCTCTGTAAAAATGTCAGCTCAGTGAGGTATAATACTACCTTTTAGTTGCATTGTGTTGAGGTTATAATATTAATATTTTATAGGACCTAAAGTAGTACTTTAGGTCCTTAATATTACTTAGGTTAGAAAATATTAACCTAAGGTTACTTAAGGAAAGATAAAAACAATTATCTCCTTTGATGTTAAAGTATAATGACAAAGCCAGCTTTCAGACTTGACAGTCCATAATCAGTGCCGGCGAGATGCGAAGAAAGTGTTAAGAAAGGGAAGTGATTGAGTCGACAAACTCGATGAAATCGACTCAACAACTTAATTATTAACAAATTATAATTTCATTGCTAGGACAATTAAGTTCCTTCTTTTAGAATCTAAGGATGTAAAAAAGACACTTTACTGCCGCAAATTCTCAATAAATTTATTTATTGCTAGGACAACTAAGATCTTCTTTTAGAACTAAGGATGTAAAAGACAATTTATACTGCCGCAAATTCTCAATAAATTATAATTTTATTGCTAGGACAATTAAGATCCTTCTTTTAGAATCTAAGGATGTAAAAAAGACACTTTACTGCCGCAAATTCTCAATAAATTATATTTTATTGCTAGGACAACTAAGATGCTTCTTTTAGAATCTAAGGATGTAAAAAAGACACTTTATACTGCCGCAAATTCTCAATAAATTATAATTTTATTGCTAGGATAATTGAGATCCTTCTTTTAGAATCTAAGGATGTAAAAAAGACACTTTACTGCCGTAAATTCTCAATAAATTATAATTTTATTTTGCTAGGATAATTAAGATGCTTCTCTTAAAATCAATAGACGTAATATAGGCACTTTACAGACGCAGACTGTAAATTACCATTGCTTTGTTTTACTCTTGAGGGTTGTTAAGTCCTTAAACATACTTTTTTTAATAAATTGTCTCTTTTAGCGAATTTCCTTTGAAAATTCGCCTAATGGGATAGGCGTCATGGCGGAATTCGAACCTCGGACCACGACACAAATCCGTTCAGAGGTCCCTTATGACGAAAAAATACTTTTTGAAACTTTTATATAATTATATTATATATATATATATATTATATATATATATATAATATATATATATATATATATATATATATATAATATATATATATATATATATATAATTATATATATAATATATATATATATATATATATATATATATATATATATATATATATATATATATATGTGTATTTCTAGACACTTTATTGTAAACACTCTATCTTTCGAACGGATTAATATTTTTTTAACCAAACGTGGTTCAAAAATCAACCTTCGGGAGGAAACGAACCCTATTGAAAACCAGGTTTTGTGACGTCATTAACCCGGTTTGCTGAGTCAGCGAAATTTTCAAAAAATCGGTAAAATTCAGGGTTAATATTTTTTGCCGCAAAAAAGGTCATATTTATGATTTTGAGACGCTGAATCGAATGAAACCGGTCCGAAGTCGATACGACCACTATAAGTGACCTAAAAATCGAAAAAACCATTCTAGATTCCCGAAAACCAAAATTTAGGTCGATAAAAAATAAATTTGAGTAGGGTGTCGTTTTCAATGTAATTTGGGCGCGGAATCGAATGAAACCAGTCCGAAGTCGATACGACCACTTTAAGTTACCAAAAAGTCGAAAAACCACAAAATTATAGAAAACCAAATTACGGTCGTTGAAAATTAAATTTCGATAGGTGTGACGTTTCAATGTTTTTGGGCCTCGAATGAATGCCAGTGGTCCGGAGTCAATACAACCACTCAAACTCAGGTACCTGGGTTCACATCCTGGAAGGTCGATCATTTTTTATCTTTTTTTTACTTAACATAACTTTACAACTAGAAAATAATTCTGGCGCGGTGGTCCGCATGTCGGGCGAATTTCCTTTGGATGCGTGTTTCTGTGCTTTTACATTATATATTTACAACTATACTAAATAAATAATTCCGGCGCGGTGGTCCGCTGTCGGGCGAATTTCATTTAGAATGCGTGTTTCTGTGCTAAACAACCCATTTCTTGCTTTGCAAGAACCATGCCATTGCGTGGTTCCGGTTATCTTTAGAACTAAGCAGTTTACTCAATTGTCAAGCACTGCTCGTAACTCATTTTGTCTGTATTTTCCAAAGGAAATGCGCTAAAACCTTTAAAGATAACTGACTAAGCTTAAAGATAAGTAACTAAGCTTTAAACTAGTGCAAATAATAGAGCGTACTTCTAATTTTAGAGGCATAGTTTTGTACAACCAACTGGATAATTATGCGCATTTCCTTTGGAAAATACAGACAAAATGAGTTACGAGCAGTGCTTGACAATTGAGTAACTGCTTAGGTTCTAAAGCATGAACCGGAACACAATGGGCATGGTTCTTGCATAAGCAAGAAAATGTTGTTTAGGACGGAAACACGCATCAAAGGAAATTCGCCCGACATGCGGACCACCGCGCCAGAATTTTTGAAATCTTCTGATGCTATAAGTTACGATGAGTAACGAGTAGTGCTTGACAATTGAGTAACTGCTCAAATTATAAAGTATAAACCAGATCCTTATGCAAGAAATGGATTTTTAAGCACGGAAACACGCATTCCAAAGGAAATATGTCCCGATATGCGGACCACCGCGCCGTAATTTTTAAGATCCTTTGGATTTGTTTGTACCAAATAGATCTTTTTTATCGTGTTTCCATGCAGGGTTCTTTTTCGGAAAGCCTGATAAATGGAAGCGCGGGATAAAGTCGCACTTTTATCCCGCGTTTTCCTTCATCTTCAGCCCATAATTATTTTTTATTAATATTGAATTTCTCGGCAGGAAATTCTCTTTTAAATAAAACTCTTAGGAACAAAATTTCACCAACAAGGACTAACATAAAAACCATTAACCAGTATAAGTTATAAGCATTATTACATCTACATGGTTGCCATTATCGTAAATTTTAAAGTTTTAATATAAAGTCAGTGTTACCATCTACACGAAATAAACTAAACCCACCTAGCTCTGTAAAAGTCACGTTAAAGCAAAATCTAAAAATTATCAAACTATTTTCAAATTATGGAAACTTAGAATAATACTATATATAGAAGGAGCACTACTGATAACAACGAAAGCCGGTTCACTGGTGCAACTAAGTAATGCTGCCACCCTAACAATATACAGTTTTCTAAAAAAAAGTTGGCAATACTTCCGGTTGCTGAATTTATTATGTTCTATTATTAATTAATGATTGATTATTCATAAACATATAAATATCGGTGCATTTACAATATTTAAAGCATTTTAGATTGTAGTTTAACGTATTTATTAAAATTATATTAATAAGTAGTCCTCGTCAACTAAATGTAGATTTCTTGTATTCCGCCACCCTTTTGCCATCTAAGACCTTTTATTAAATATTCAGCAGGTGTTTTAAGTTATTATAATTGTTTTTTACGATTTTCTTCATTAATAGATTTTATGACAAATATTTAAATAATGTTTTGTGTCAGGTTGTGCAGCATTACTTAGTTGCACAGTCAACCGCCTTTCGTGTTATCAGTGGAATTACATTGTTTACGTCCTGTGCTCCTCTATATATAGTATTATTTAGTTATGGAAGTGACCGATTTTACCCAAATGACAATTAATATCTATATATATACAACACACACATATAAATATATAAAAAAAATAAATATATATAATATATATATATA